>JAFMOD010000629.1:334455-366342 GCA_019802435.1 Corydoras maculifer
TCGGTACACTCTCGCTTACAGGATCACACACTATATGGGGCAATTAGGAGCATCCAATTGACCTTAAATCTATTTTTGACCGTGGGAGGAAATGGGAGACCCCGGAGGAAACCCACGCAGACATGGGAAGAACATGGAGATTCCAAAAATATCGGGATTAGAACCTGAGAGGCGAACGTGCTAACCATTAAGCCATTATTATAATAATAATAATAATAATAATAATAATAATAATTATTATTATTATTATTATTATTATTATTATTATTATTATTATTATTATTAATATTATTAATATTGTTGTTGTTGTTGTTGATGTTGTTGTTTGTATTTTTTGGTATTTGCAGATAATAAAAGTATAACATATTTACAGCTCAAGTTTCTTTGTTATGCTATGTAACTGTCTTTTGGTCAAGTGTGTTCTCTAGTGGACATAGAAGAAAATGCAGCGAATCAATTTGTCTAATTTGTGTTTTTAATGCAGCAATAAAAAAACGGATGTACAAGAGTGGCAAAATGCACATTGACTAATTATTTTGCTCATTACGTGAACTTGTTTTTTACTTTTCGTTTTTGATGTATTTGCTTAAATTAAAGTCCAGTTTTTAGTTTAGAGTCTCATATCTGTTGACCCACGAAATACACAACTTTATACATTTCAGAGTTTTACAATATATCAACCTTGTTTTTTATTTATTTTTTATTTGTTTTTAATATTTGACTATTTGGCAAAATTAAAAACATAATTAAGCTGGAGAAAGATGCAGTTGCAGGTAATGTAATCACAGAAGTCTTTTTGTCCTTCCCTTTCCTAAACCGAAGGACTCTCATACACAAATCATTATGTTTGCAATTCTTTTGAACAGGGTTAGGTGGTTAGTTCTAAGGTTTCTTTTTTTAATAAATAAAAATCAGCAGTACCCTAATAAAAGTGAAATCACTAGCATACTGCAACCTGATATACACGCATGTAATAAGATAAAGTAATATGACTGGCAGTTTATTATTATTTTTGTTATATTGTTATCATTTTGTTAACCATAGTTTGTTATTAAATAATTCACACCTTTTTTGTATTATGGTATGGTGATGGTTTTGGGAGACACTTTTTACTTTTGACATTATAGTAGTAATTGAACACTGGACTTTAAAAAAGTAAACAGGATGTTTCTGCACATGGAAGCGAAACACCTTCACATTGTGGTTTTAGACTTCCGTCTAGTGATAAGTTCTCTCATAAAGTGCTCTGAAGGTGGACTTTACAATAAAACAATGCTCTTGCCTGTAATTTTGGGCATTTTAAGTAAGTAATATATATTTTAATTACTTTTTCAATCAATAGATTTAGATATGAACTGAAACTAAAGCTGCCTTTGTAATAAATCCACATAGATGCAGAAATATAAAAGAAAATATAAATATGTAATACCAGCCAAAACTCAGATATTTTAAAGTTACAATCTAAGTTATGTAACCACACATAGTTTTCTTTTTATTTCTGTTGTTATTGAAAAATTATTAAAAAAAGAGCTGGTCAGAAATGTTAAATCTCATATATGTAATAGTTGAATCATGCCTAAGCATTCAACAAACAATTATCTGAGTTTGGTTACCTTACTTTAAACCACAAGTCTATAATTAAAGTTAATTACAGTATAATTTGACTAAGCATTTAGAGCATTATCCTGACATAATATCATATTGCTCATTATTTTCGACCCCACCAGGCATCATTGTTTTTCCACTAAAGTCTTTGGACGCCGTAAAAATAACCCTGGTCAAAGTTGGAGAAGCTGTGATGTTAACATGTGATTTGTCATACCATTATGAAATTACTTGGCTAAAGATGGGTCTGGACATAAACCCTGTGATATTGATGGTCATGGGTTTAAACAACAACGGCGCATTAGCTGTCACTTTTAATTCTAATGTGTCTAATTTTGATGGCTACATGGAGGACAGATTTATGAAACTGAAGATTCTTCAAGTGACCAAGGCTGAGCTTTCCACCTACTTCTTCTGTGCAGCTTATAATGGAAATGAAGTCGTATTTAGTGAAGGAATGCAGGTCTTAGGTAAGTGGCAAATGTAATTGAAATCCAACAGCGCATCTACAGTTTACCACAATTAGTATGTCATTTGTCACTGTCCTTTTTTAGACCCACTGAACATGCCAAATGGTTCCCACATTGCAAACAATGTATCATCGTACACACAAGGTGATCTAACTTTGGTTTTTAATTTTTGAAAATATATGATCAAATACATTTTACTGGCTAACATTTGCACAGCTTTGCATTAAGTGTACATTTGATCAGTTCTGTCTCGATGACTTATGTAGTTCTGTTATTATAGAATGCAGTTTATTTGGTTCTGATTTTGTTGTCTAATGTGTGTTTGTGTTTGTTTCTCATCAGGCCTAACTCCAACAAGTACCAACTCGACAACAATATATTCCATCCACTTTATTTTTGTGATTGTATTAAGCTGTGGCTTTCTGTTGATGGTTTCAACAGTTATCTTTGTGCATGTAAAAACCAGCAAATTAATAAAAAGTTAAAACCATCTAAGGCCAGCTTTCCTGATTAATCAAATAATCGAATTATGCCAAAAACACACACAAACACAGGTTTTCCTTCTGTCTAATGCAGCAGTAAATCAAGCCCAACACATAACTTATAATAGTTAACATCTACAGATATTTACTTGTGTAATGCATGTTTTGACATATTTGCGTAGGTTTCCTTTGAAAACCCCGCTACTTTCCATCAACAGTGCTAAAACTTGGTAGCAGGTGAAAGTGAAATACTAAATTGTCTCTTTGTGTGAATGTGTGTCTCTATGTCATTTTCATGAAAAAGTGACAATTGCCCACAGTGACCTAAATTAAGCTTCACCACCACCCATGACATTGATCTAGATAATAAACCATAAATTAAGTAAAATATTAGTAATGCATAACTGCAAATACATCCTAAGCAATTGTCCATATTTCTATAAATTCCTAATTTTTGTTATGCTTTCATCTTATATAGTATACATATCTTGCATTTTGTGGTTTCATTTTAAATAAAGTAAAGAAAGTATTAAAAGTTAAAATGTGATAATTTTGTGGATGTTTTAACTTATTTTTAATAAAAAAAAAAGACTTTCAAATGCGTGTTCTGCATAACACCATATTTAAGTATACAAATATTTTTCACACAATGCTTTTATTTTGAACTCACATCTAAGTTCAAGTTCAAGTTCAAGTTCAAGTTATTTATTTATATAGCGCTTTTTACAACAGTACATTGTCACAAAGCAGCTTTACAGAATGAAAAGCCTTTAAACCCCCAAAGAGCAAGCCGAAGCGACAGTGGCAAGAAAAAACTCCCTTTTATGTTGTTATTCAAGGAAGAAACCTTGGGAGGACCAAGACTCAGTGGGGGACTCCTCCTCCTTGAGCGGCCAGGCAGCAACAACAATGTAGGACAGCCATGTAGAGACATTTAACAAATGTAAAAACTAAAAACTAGAAAACTATAAGTGAGTCCATTAAGGGGGCGTCCTGCAGGACCGCCAGTCCATTTAATATTCAGGTTCCATCAGTGTTTGTCGGCAGAGCCATGGATGAAGATCTCCAGGAAGCCGGTCACACATCTAAACTTTGATCAACACACATTACTACTTATATTTAAAAATAATCACAATAAAGCACTTGATAACAGTTTGGTCGTGCTCTTTGCACAATAAAATACACCCACACTTCTATATAATTTATATAATCTATATAAATTTGCACAAACACTGAACAAATTAACTTTTATTATAAATTTTTTTTATTTTTACTGTAATTTTGTTTAAATGTAAAAATTTCATGAAAAGGGGAATTAGCAAAGTAGGAATTTCACTGTACACAGTAGTACCTATGTACAATAAAACAAAATAAATACAAAATTTAAATCCGTTTTGAGATCCTGTAGGTTGTTGAAGTGTGTTCTATTTATGGGATTAGTTTTAATTTTTGTTTATAGGCCAGATTGATGTGTAAATGCCGAATGATGCAGCTTACTCATTTAGCTTTTCATTGTTGAGGTCATAATCCATAAGATTAAATGTGTTACAAAGTTTTAAAATAGTTTCTGTTCTGAAACATCTGGATACTGACCAGTCAAAAACAACAGATAATGTTGGGGTTTTTATGTCTATTCATTACAAGAAAAAACAATTAGGTCAAACAATTTGTGGTCAGACATAAAATTACCTGGATTTCTACGAAGAAAGAAGTTAAGCTAGAAGAGGCCAGTCGGACCAATATAAGGCCTCAAAAGAAGCAGTGAAGGACAGAGGAATTCAGTCTTCCTAACCCTTCACACTTGGAGATGTGAGTACTGATTGTTCTTTTCCTCAGAAGATTTCAAAAAGCTTTTATTTAAATATAGTGTTAAATATAAAATGTTTCTTTATTTTGCATTATTCTTACTTTAGACTTTAGCATCATCAGCTCTCAAAATGAAGCTTGCTAATGTTTTTGCCTTTCTGGCCTATGCAATTTGTGTAAGTGTAAAGTTTCTTAATATTCAGTATTGACTTTAACACCTTTCCTTTTGCAAGTTTTAAAAACACTTCCATTTTTCTTTATCCATGTAGGTTACATCTGCAAAGGTAAGCACACATGACTTTATATTATGGTGCTTAATAATAGAAGAATGTAAAATGTCTTGACATATGACTGTAAAATAAAATATGTAAATATGTATAATTTTGCTATTTTTAAATGCTTTTTAGAAACTATTGGTGGTTGGTCCCAATGGCGGATTAGTCGGAGGTTTAAATGGAGGTGTGATTGGTTTGAATGGTGGATTGCTAAATCCTGGCATAATGTATGGAGGCCTGAATCCAGGACTGATTCCAGTTGGTGGAGCCGGGTTTGGTCAGCAACCTTTTGCTCCGGTAATACAAGTTATCAAACAAAATCTTTTTGTTTTTGGTATGAGTACTCACATTTTGGGTGCATACTTGCATACTGAACCACAATTCATTTGGTATTTAATAAGATTGGTTTTTTTATTAGAGTTACAGTTCCACAGAGTGGCATTTTCTAAAGCTATATTTGACTAAACAGCAACAATTTATGAAAAGCACATTTTAAATCATGCCAAAATATATTACTAAACTAAAGAACTAAATTAAAGAATGGGTGTCAATTCTGTCATTAAAAGATGTCTTATTAATCATTTTTACATGCTGGAAATAAAGCATTTGTTGTGATTTAATTATTAATTATTTTGTGGCACTAACTGAAAATGTTTTAGGTAATTCCAGGGATCCCTCCATACATGATTCAACCTCCATTTGGATATCCTAATGTTCCTGCTCAACTGCCTCAGCAGAACCCTCTTCAGCCTAATATGGTATTTAAACCCAAGTCTTTATTGACTTTTTTTTTTAAAAGAAGTACATGTCCAGTATTAAGAGACATGACAGAGTTCTCAAAAAATATTATAAATCTATTTTTGTGTATTTTTTGTAATTTATTTTAGTTTTAGAATCATTATTAACAGGATAAACAAATAAATAATAATGATAAAAAGTATTTTTCAGCCTAAGTGTATATGATCAAATAAACTGGTAATGTTTATTTGTAACTTACACAGTACATTCCTCTACTTTTTTATTAAAAGGGAGTGCCTATTTTCCCACCTGTTAATCGTCAGGTCTTCCCTCCTCAACAGCAAGTGGTACAATTTATTCTGATTAAACAAAAACATTTTGGACAAAAATATTAAAGTATCTTTTTAAAAGTTCTATAATAGATATGTTCTCACTGATGACTCATGTTCTGCCGGGTCTTTAGGGAGGAATGAACCCTACAGTAAATGGACAGCAACCACAGGGAGATATGCCTGCTGGCCCTGTCAGAAGATTTAGGGTAATCAATTTTTTTTACACAAATTATATCATTTAATCTATGTAATTTATTAAATGTAAATGTAAAACTGTTTAAGTGTTTAAATTATTATAACTTTTTTAATAAATGCAATTTCCTTTATTTTCCTTTAGCGTGCTCTCCTCAGAAAAATGCAGGACAAATCTCTTAATTCAGCGACTGAGGTACCAGGTATTATTTTTTATATAAATAAATCATAATCATAAATAAATTATTTGATAAATGTTTTCTAATTAATATGTCATTTTACATCTTAGTGAGCGTGATCCCTCCAGCAACTGAGAACCCTAAAGTGTAATGAGGTGATTAAAAATAAATTGTCAAGCATATTATCAGCTAAACCAAATAATAAAAACAAATAAATGTCTAGTGTCATGTTTTTTGTTGACAGGCATGTTATGACGAGCTCCTGTGTATCATCCACATGTCTTCTTTTTACAAAATAATATTTTAAAATGACAGGGAAAATGATGATTTAAATTTAATTTCAATAAAATTGTTATTAATGAGATTTTGTGTGTTTTTGATTTATTGCATCAAACCTTTCTACACTGTTACGTACTGGGTACAATATGATATGATATGATACAAAGTTTTTTAAATACAACAATACAAAGTTGACTTGTCTGTGACTTCCTGCGTGAAATTGTGTGTGTGGTGTGTGTGTGTGTGTGTGTGCGTGTGTGTGTGTGTGGTAACACTTTTTTTGGTTTCATGCTTAAGTTACCTTTACATTGATGTCTTCACTCAAGACAATTTTTAAAAGGAAAAAACTGGACCCCAATTGTCCACTAATACATTGTCCATCCGATTGCTCAAAATAGTATATGTTCTACCAATCTGTGACATGGATTGGCGCCCTGTCCTGGGTCTATCTACCCAGCGCCCGAGACATTCTCCCCTGGATGGGCATGGGGAACCCCACCGCGACCCTAATAGAGGATAAGCGGGAGATAATGAATGAATGAATGAATCTGTGACATTTGATGTTTCTATCTTAAAAATACTGAAAAAAGCTATTTCGGCAAAAAATGAATAAAATAAACCAACTTAATAATTAAAAAGGGATTTTCCAAATGAGCATTAAGTTGGCTTATTAACATCTGTAGATACTTTGCTGTTGTTAGGTTTGTTTAATGATTTATCTTTATCTTTACATTGCTGTGAAAAATTGTCGTCACCTTTAAGAGTTTAAATTGGCATTCTATGGAACAAAATGACTGGCTATCCACTGCTCAGATACTGATCAACTCAATCTATTCAATAAGAAAAATTATCTTAGATGGCTACAGGTTCCTCCACTCACCAAGCAAAGTTCTAAAATTTAGCACATACGTAAACACTACGTCATGCATCATGACATCATGTATCATGAAAGTCAGGAAATACAAGCTGGTGTGTCCTATCTGTGTGTTTTTATACCTGGTTCACCTTATTATTTTACATTTTGGACTTGCATGTGAAGTCGAAGGCCAATAGACATGAACCTCACCACTTTTTAGAGGCGTTGTCTCTGATGTGACTGAGGCAACCCTCCCTTTCTGAGTCTCTTCTTTCTTCCTCTCTCCCTGCACAGACACACACACAGGTGACATCCTCATCGGATTTCTTGGTTCTTGGTTCTATTTACAAAGCAGCATTTGTATATAGTGTTAAATGAAACAAACATTTCATTAAAATATTCATTGTTATGATTAGGCATTACTGCAATATATAAAATGTTAATAAAATACTAAAAAAAAAAAATTCTACGTAATGGTTCTTTTCTACGTAATGGTTGCATTTCTGAAAATCAGGGCTACTATACTGAATAAGATAATCAAATTGTAATGTAAATTAATGTTTGGACTAAACAGTCATTATTATCAGGTTACATTTGGTTTTTCACATAGATTAAAGATTACATCTTTAGGTAAAACCTCAAGGTACACCTCTGAAACACTTGTTTTAATAATAAAAAAAAAAAAAAAAAAAAAAATAATAAAAAAAAACGGTGGGAAAAAACCCAGGCATTAAATAGAAATGAGCTTTTCTCCTTAATTTTGTGTTGTGTTTTTGACCTGTAAGTCACTTTGGTTAAAAACATTTGCCAAATGACTAAATGTAAAAACAAGACAATGTTGTGATTTAATTCAGTATTGTTTTTACTCATACATTTCTTCACTGTTGTTATTTTAGTAATTTAACAATTAATTAATTATTACATTTACATTTGATTATTCAGCAGACACGATTGTTCATCCAAAGTGACAAGTCAACTTTTTTTCATGAACCATAAATGAATCACAATTTGCAGTTATCTAAAGCATATGTAATGTAAAAACATAAGTCTCATTAAATGTAAATTCTGCTACAGATCAGAAAATCTAAATCACTATGAACATTTTTGTTTATACATAGAAATATAATGTGCCGTTTCTAAAATATTGTTTTTAGGCCGAGGATGTGTGAACTGATTTCACCTTCAAAAAGAAATAAAACATTATATTAGTCCAGCAGAGCAGAAGCATTTGCATTAGCCTCTATATTGTAAATTAAACTTAAATTAAATTAAATTAAATTAAAATAATTGATGGCTGGTTTAAGTATATTACATTTTTCTTTATAATACTGTATCTTGCTACTTTTTAATTATTTTGCATAATTCCTGTAAAAATGATTGAGTATGTCCTTGTCTGATCTTGTCCTTGTCTGAGTAACAGAGGATTTATGTTTTGTTCATGATTTTGGAATTTTGTTTGTAACATATATTTTTACATCCTTTGTCACAAAGTCTGCTGCAGAGGTGTTCAGAATGATGCTATTTAGACATGTGGTTTTTTAATCCCTAGTTCTTTAGTCAAATTTAGCACAAACCTCAGAATTTAATGTAAGGCTTTACTAACAATCTATTTCAGTACAAAGGAGTTAAGCCTTGGGAGTTTAACAAGGCAAAACATCAGCCTAATGTTTGGTTCGTATTTACCACAAACACAATTATAGTAAATAATCTGTGGTCAGACAAGATCTTGTTTGACTTGTGAAAAGGAAATCCTGAGGCTGGATAGGTCAGAAGGACCAATATAAGGCCACCGGGGCAGCAAGAGGACATCCACAGCCTCCAAACATTCTCACTTGGACAGGTACGTACTGCTGTTCGTCTCTTCTCTTTGCAAACACTGCTGCAAAGCTACCTCTATAAGATCTTAGTTCACATATTTTTATCTTTCCCCAGCTCTAGCTTTTTAGACAGCAAAATGAAGCATGTTCTTTTTATCACCTTTCTGGCATTTACTGCCTATGTAAGTGAAAACTCATGTTAATTTAGTATTTTGTGACATGAAAACTAACACAACCATGTTTTATTCAAAATTAATTTGTATCTTGTTTTCTTATAATTACCATTATAGGTCACAACAGCAAAGGTGAGCAAGCTAGATATTAATTTATGGTGCTGAATATTAAATTATAGAAAAAACTTAAAGAAATAATAGCAAATTCATCTTTAAATTAAAGACGATAAACAATAAGAAAAAATCTTCGAAACTTGTCTTAACATTATGGTTAAGGACTTAAAAAAGTTAAGACCTATATTCCCCAACTTGATTTATTCCTGTATTTTGTGTTATGTTAAACAAATTTAACATTTAAGAAACGAGTTGAAAATTTGAATATGAAAATTTTCATTGTCGGCTGACTAAGCAACAAACGCAATATATAAGTTTGTGCATCGATTATATTATTAATATTTTTGGTGTAGAAATTGCTGGTGGTAGGTCCAAATGGTGGTGTGCTTGGTGTAAATGGTGGATTACTGGCTCCTGGTATGGTAGTTGGTGGCCTGAATCCAGGACTGATCACAGCTGGCGGAGCTGTTATTGGTCAGCCACAATTTGCTCAGGTAAAACATGTTATAACCTAGACCTGTCTCAAGAGTAAATATAATAGTTATGCATGCATTTATAAAACCAGGTCTTTTGTTTGAATTACAAAATGTAACTCTGTATTTTAGGTTCTCCCTGGCATTTCTCCATACATGTTTCAGCCCCCAATAGTTCCCTTTGGATTGCCAGGTGCCCCAGCTCAGCTCCCTCAGCAGAACCCTTTCCTTTCTAATGGGGTATTTTAACCTTCTACTCAATCATCACTGTTCTTTACTGATAGAATTGATAGCCGTTTGCCATGAGGAGGCCTTTCTATCTCTTTTAACTTCATCTTTCATTCAGAAGTTGATACATTTGTTTTAAGGCGTCAGTGTAAATGTTATGGATCAGGTTCTATAAATTTTGTGACTGTCTGTTAACTATTTTACATCATATCAGCAGAATTATGTAAAATTGTAAGCTAACCTCACTATCTCATTCTCTGAATGTAATGTTTTTGTGGTTTTCTCTGAATCAGGCATTGCCTTACATTCCACCTGGCCAGGCCTTTCCCCCTCAGCAGCAAACAGTGGTACTGTGAACCACCGCTATTTTATTAAGCAACATTTCATATAATTATTCAATTGTGTCGGTTAAAAACATGGTAAATATACTGACTTGCTAATTTTCTTAAAAACTTTTTGACAGAACCAAATGGGAAATGGACAGCAACCACAGGGGAATGTGCCAGTTGGCACAGTGAACCGATTCAGGGTAACTTCTTGTGTAATTCAGCTTAATTTGGTAATAAAGTAAAATCATAAGCACTCCATATGTAGCATAGTCTTTTAAACTGAGAGTAACGCTTTATAGCCGCCATTTTTAACCAGTGAACCACAGCATCAGAGCGACATCTAGTGGGCTAACGGAGCAAAGCTACAATTGCTACAAATTTTATTTACTTCAAATATGTATTTTGGTTATTACAGCTAACCAGAACAGCTTAATTTTTTTGTCATTTTCTTTATTTTGCAAGTGCTTAGTTTTATTGAATTTGGAAATAATTCAGAGATCTATGAAACCATTACCGCAGAGTTCATAGCAGATGGATAGGAATGGAGAAATGGTACATATAGATCCTAATAAACATTTAGAAGCTTTAAATTATTCATTCATTCATTATCTCCCGCTTATCCTCTATTAGGGTCGTGGTGGGGTTCCCCATGCCCATCCAGGGGAGAACGTCTCGGGCGCTGGGCAGATAGACCCAGGACAGGGCGCCAATCCATCGCTGGGCACACACTCACTCACACAGACACACTCTGTATGGGGCAATTTTTTTGAGAATTCAATTAACTTGATCCATGTTTTTGGACTGTGGGAGGAAACCGGAGAACCCGGAGGAAACCCACGCAGACACGGGGAGAACATGGAAACTCCACCCAGATGGGGATTCGAACCGGGAATCCCTAGCGCTGAGATGCGAACGTGCTAACCACTAAGCCACCGTGCCGCCGAGCTTTAAATTAAATTTACTAAAAATAACTGGTTATAGAGTTGTATAACTAAAATGGTAGTTTCCATATTACGCGTTTAAAAAAAAAAAAAAAATTCAAAATATTATCATGTGTTGAGCGATTGAAACAGATATGAAATGACAGGAACTGCACAATGCAAAACAGCAAAATACACTAATAATTTTTAAGATTTAGAATTTAATGTTTTAAATCATTTCTAAATTCCAGTTTCTTCTTTTTTCAGCGGGCTCTCAGAAATTTGCAGGAGCAGTCAGTTAATAAAGCTGCACAGGTAGTGAATTTTAGCAACACTGCTTTCATGAAGATGCTTTGGGATTTAAAACATCCAATTTATTAAAACTGATTTATGTAATTTCAGGCTACCCTGATCCCATCCACAACTGAGCAACCTGAAGAATAAAACCTTGTCAGCAAACTGGATTTCTCAGCATCCAGTGTAAATATCTATTGACATTATGTTTGAATCTACTACAAAGTACTGTTTGTTGCTAATTCTTTTTTAAACTTCTTTTTTTTTTAGGTCACATGGAGGCTTTTATTGTTTAATTTACTTTACATTATGTTCTTTAGCACAAATGCCTGTAAAGTATATAAATCTTAAAGGTAAACTACCAAATAATTAATAAAATACGTATGCATGATACAAAGTTGGTTTGTGTTCATTTTCAAGGTTGTGTTGCATTTAATGATTTGAAATAAATATATATGTTAAGAAGTTTCTGAATAAGAAGTTTTCAGCATATTAACCAACAATATAGTGAACATATATATATTCAATAACAATGTATAGAATAAGTATAACTTGTTCCTCAGCATTCATATTCAGACTGCTTAATAACCACAAGATGAAAAATAATTTGACATCCTTTATAATAAGCACTTCCAGTCATTTTCATTCTGCATTTGCTTTAGCTCCTCGGTCTACATACACAAACACAGCAAAATAACCTGTGAAGGCATTTCAGTTAAGGTTTAGCTGAAAACCTGAAACTTACTATTGGCATTTTCATGAAGATACAAATCACCATTGTATTCATAGCAACAGGGATGTGGCTATTTACAATTTACCATGAAATGTTATCAATGACATTAATATTTTAACATAAGCATCGTCAGAATTTATATTTTATTTGTTGCATCATTAACATTTAAAAGTGTCTCTAAAAAGTAAGATCCTTAATCATTACCTTATATTGAAGTTTTACAATTTGATTTCATTAGCTGTTTACAGCTGTTGGATTCCATGTACTGTAACATTTTAAATAATCATTATATTCACTGCTTATAGTACAATCTGCATTACATTATAACCTTTTTATATTTTATTTCAAATATGTATTTAACTAGGAGGCCCAAAACCACATTGATGAGAGATAGAAACAGACAAACACATATGTGTTTTTATGCATTGTGCGGATCTTACATAGATATCCATTTATAAGAGACTTACCCAAAGTCTTACCATAAGTAATACTACCCTAACATTAACCATAACATTACCCAAAGCACAAACAATCCATAATCATAACCATAATTGCAAACATACAGCAAGAATTCACTTTAAAACTTAAAGATTTACACTGTAGTGACCAGACTTTTACATGTAATACACACACACACACACACACACACACACACACACACACGAAATGGTAAATATACTATCTATCACACATACTATCTATCTTCCTCTTAGAAACCCACAAATATAATGATGGCTTATGCGTCAATCACAAAAATTTCCGAAACCTGCATTTCCATCGTTTATCAGCTACATGGTCTGAAGTTTTGAGAATCTTTACCCACTCAGACGTCAAATTTGGCTGCGCAATAAGTAGATTCTTAAGCTCTCTGTACTCAACATACTTATTAGACTAAAGCTAGGCTCCGCCAGGGCCTGGTCCCAAATCATTTAGGGACTGACAAATCTGGCCCTACACCAGGTAAATGGCTTGTTTAAAAGAGGCACATGACCCTACGGTCGGTTTCAGACAGAATTTGTCATGAAAAATAATGTCAGTAAGTGTAGTGTAGGGATCCTATGTGCAAAGAAGATTGATGCAACCTTATGACCATAATGACTTGGTGATGAGATAGCTAAAGTCTTCGGTCAGATGAGGTAATTTGTGAGGTCATTATATTACAAAAACACAGTCGCTCAGCTTGCGGAATCAGACACAGAGGAGTTTAAAAAGGCAGAGCGAGTGAGGTTGCTCATAGCAGACTTCAATCTTCAATCCATAGTAAAGGTAAACACAGCATACAAAATATGTAACATGTTATTGATGTGTGTGATTTAATATAAACATTCTCAAGTTGCATTTTGAAAATTAGAAAATTAGATTTTTATCTTGTATATATAATGATTTCTAAGTCTATTTAAAATGTTTCCTAGTTTAAATCTCTTTAATGGCTGGATACCTTTTTACCCTCCTCTGTATCTGCTGCTGAGAAATGTGAATTTCCCCATTGCGGGACAAATAAAGGGTTATCTTATCTTATCTTATCTTATCTTTTGCTGTCTTGATGTTTTTACAGTTGGACACAATGAGCCTCCAGATCCTAATTTTATTAACTGCTGTCCTTGGCATTTGCTCTGCTATTCCAGTAAGTGTATATAGTTCTGTTGGTGTCTAGATTTTACAGTGTTATTATCTGAATCTGAACCTTTGCCTTTTTCAGGTTATTCGCCAGCAGCTTGGAATAATTGCAAGTAACAGCAATGAGGTATTTAACAGGCACCTGTACAGTACAATATTTTTACTATTTTTGTTTTAAGATATGGACATTAATAATTAAAATTTATATTCATTTTGATTGTAGATTTTGCGCATCCCAGGAGTTGGAGTGGTCACTGGAGTTGGTGGTGGAGTTGGTCAACCACAAGTGCAGGTACAAGTAAATATATATATATATATATATATATATATATATATATATATATATATATATATATATATATATATATATATATATATATATATATATATATATATATATAGTTTAGCAGTTTAAACTCAAAGATTCTTCAAGGCTTACAAATAAAACAGGAAATTTGCATCATTTTATAAAGAGTGAATGTTACTTTCTTTGTTTCACAGGGAACAACTTTTTTATCACCCTTTTTAATTCAACAGCAGCCTGAACTTCTGCTGCCACAGATAATGAATTTTGGTCCTCAGTTTCCTTTCTTGACTCAGCAGCAAAATCAGCCTCCTCTTTATTTGACCCCTATGCAGCAAGAGCAGCCTGCAGTGCCAGCAAATCCCAGTAACACTCCTAATCAAGATCCAGCCCAGGTACATAGTTCTTTTACTAAATGTTTTTATATATATATATATATATATATATATATATATATATATATAACCAATAATATGAATAAATGCAATTGAATAACGACATAGTATATATTGTTGCTTTATAACATGCATGATATATTTCTGAATTAATTTTGGATTGTCAATTGTGACATTATAGTTTTCTCTTTTTGTGAAGGTTGTGCCTCAGTTTTATCCATATCCTCAAGGAGGAGGACAGGTCTGAATTCTGGATTGTTTAATGACAGTTTTAAGAGCCAGACAGAGATTTTAAGCACTTTTAAAGAGTTTTTTTGTTCACAGGGTTTTCCATATTATTTGAACTACTATGGTTTTCCTCAAAGAAACACCTTTTTCAGACCTCAGCCCAATCTGCAACAAGCTGTTCATAATCCAGTTAGTGCTACCACGGGCCCTCAACTTGTTCAGGTAGACAAATAACATTACGACTAAAACAATAAGGGGAAATATGTAACATAGCAAATAAATAATTTCTACATGTAATATAACTTTTTAGTTTATTAAATTTAGGTTTAAAAACATAAAATTCTCATTTGCAAAATATAAAATTAAGTTATCCCAAACATCCATGTCTTTGTTTATATTTAAGTAAAATATTTAGTATAAAAAGCTTAAAGATTACATTATATTATACTTTATTATCATTTTATGATTCTGAACGCAAACTCTTATTTGAGCATATCATATGCTTCATCTACCGGCATTATTTTGTATTTTTTCTATATATATATTTTAATTCATTTTGCTTAATGTGTAAGTCATCTCTGCTGTGTTCAATTCTTTTTGACCATTTAATAAAATACCCTCTTATAAACCTAATTAAATGATTTATTTATTTAGCAGAATAATGGAAATATATTGGAACCATGGCGTATGACTCCACCACCTGATAATCGTGGTGATCTTCCTGGTCGTGGTGTTGATGGGGTAAAGTAATGTTATAATATGATATGTAATATATATGATATATATTCTCTTTAAAATTATTAGAACTGTGCTAAGTTACTGTGGATAAAAATAAACAGATGTAACGCATTTTTTCTTTTTTTGAATTAACAGGATTCTGTAGTCCCATTTTTTGAGCCATAAACATATTGCAAGTAAGTTCTGTCTTTATACATTGATACCCTGCTGTTTATTTTATTTATTCATTTTATGCTATTTATTTTGACATTTGGGACATTCAAGTCTTTTTCTTTTGTAGGTGGCCACATCCAATACAAAATCCTAAAAAGCCTAATATTAAGCTTAATTGTTTTATATGCCTTGATGTGTCAGTGGCATAAAGAAGCAATTTTGGTATAAATGAATAAAATGCTATTTTTACCTCTTTATATTTACAGTGAAACATCTGTATTTATCCAAAATAAAGATTCAGTGGAATGGACTGGCTGTGGGTTTAAATCTTTTCTGAAAAATGAAAACACACTGAAAAATGTGTTTTAAGAGCATTTCTATTACTATTAGTTTTGTTTGTAATATGGGTGTAATTTATCTGAATCAAACACTGTACAATGCATGATGTGAAAAATTGTTAATTGTTAGTAGATTTTTTTTGTTTTTAAATAAAAAAAAAAAGAAATGTTAATACAGAACACACAGCTGAATGCTTCATTGTTTAATTTATATAAGAAATCATAACAAATAGTTATAATTTCAGTAAATGAACTATAAATCATCATTATTTATATTTTTATATTTATATTTCAGCACTTTATTGGCTTTAAGCAGAGAGCATAAGAAATTAATGGTTCTGTACAACGGAGTCAAAGTCTCAAACTGCATCAGAAAATCATCAATTCCTTTGAAGTCCGTATCTATAGGAATCAGTTCACCTGTCAAGAAGTGACACAAGTAAAATTGGTAAATGCTTAATGTTTTAATGTTTAAGAATTTAAACTAATTAAAACTAAATACTGTATAAAGTAAATAAGAACAACAAATAGTACCAGTGTTTAGGCAGTGGTAGTGACAGCACTTAAGCAAAACTTTACTCATTTTTTGAGCGGGCCTAAATGGTACAAATAAAAACATACCAAAAAAATTACAAATGAATCAAATGTAATTAAATATGGCATCATAACCGTTACACAAAAACTAACCTGCAAACTTCTTGGAGGCTGCAAAAGAAATTAAAATAGGAAAGTGATAGTAAAAGAGGTGCAGCATAAGAACATTTAACTATTTCTTTAGATTAATTTAAAATTTTTACTTACAGGTCTCTTCATACCATACTCAAAAGAGATGACTTGCTAAAGGGAAAGTAATCAATCAAAGAAGAAAAAAAAATCAGCATTTTAATCTTATATTTTAAATAATTATCTTTAATCCATCAATCTATCCTACAACTTATTAAATGTAATTATATTTACCCCAGCAGTTTGATTGAAGAAGATCTTCACATACAGCTGAACACAAAAGAGAATTATTTTAAATAATAAATTATTTTAAATATTTTAAATAGCTGACTATAAAGAAACAGTTTTTAGCCAAAGGTTAAAGTTGAACAATCCATGTAGTTGTAAAATGATAAATGTAGTTATTTAAGTGTAATATTATGGATAAAATGATAATTAATGTGTATAAAAGGAATTATTTACACACCTCAGTCTGCCGATTAAAATTTATTGAAGGCTTTAAGAGGGGAAAAAAGTAATTATTCATGCAGACATATACAAGATTTTCATATATATACAGTATATAAATATAAATATATAATTTAAGAAACTCTGATACAAAATTTGCCCACCGTTGGTAGTTTTCGAATCTGTAATTTCAAACGAAAGCTAAATATTAGAATCAGTTATTTATACTATTTAGAATCAGTTATCACTTAATCTTCATATTTTATAGATTATATATAATTATATATCAAAAATAAAAGAACACATTTCTTATCTTACCATCGTTATAAGGAAAACGTTTTCCCCCTATAATGTATAGGACCGAAAAGTAAATAATCAGAAAGTTGCACATAATTATTTGGTTTAATTAAATATACTTACATCCTTCAAAGCTGATGTGATGTTAATATTCTGAAAAGAAAACCAATACTTGAGAAAACTATTTTTCTTATTCTTTATGAGTATTATTAATATTTCTACTACTGCCAATAAATAATAAAAATTCACAATATTCACCTGAAGTGTGATATTGTCAACCTATACAAGAATGCATATAACACGACAAATGTAATGTTTAAAACAGATTCTCATAAGAATAATCATAATTTATGAAATATAAATTCAAAGCCATGAATATCTTACATGTAGGAGTGGAACAAAGTGCATGCCAGCCTGTAACATTAATGATGTATAAAATTAAACAGCCGTACCACTTACTTTTTAGGTTACATACTTTAATAATGGTAAAACTACTAGCTCTATAATAATAATACAAATATATATATATAAGTTTAAAAAAACTTACAGTGTCATTTGGATTCAGTGCTGTAATTATAAAAGCTTCTCCCTTTTTCGGCTGAGGAAATTGAACAAATTATTTTGATTAAATTATAAAATTTACTATGTTATATGCAGATGATTTTCAAACAAGTCAATTTTTAACAAACTGAAGCTAAAAGTTACTTCGTGACGTGGTCCCTTTTTGTGTGGGGGGGGGGGGGGGGGGGGGGGGGGGGGGGGGGGGGGGGGGGGGGGGGGGGGGGGGGGGGGGGGGGGGGGGGGGGGGGGGGGGGGGGGGGGGGGGGGGGATATATATATATATATATATATATATATATATATATATATATATATATATATATATATATATATATATATATATATATATATATATATATGTATATATATATATAAATTAGTCCACTTCAATTCACTTTATACTTGTAATTTTATTATTAAATTAATGTTGTTAAGCATTTAACTAGTCTGATCCTGCTGGCCCTGAAGCTTCACCCATTGGCCTATTTGACCCACCTCATTGGTCTAGGAGATACACTCAATAATCTAAATTCTCCACACATTGGTGCATGATATCTTACCATTGTTCTATTTGGCCCATGGTGTCCTCCCATTGGCCCTGGATGTGCACTAAAGGGTCCCTTTGGTTCACGGCCTCCTCTACTTTGGCCAGGGGGTCCTTCCATTTGTTTAGGATGTCCCATCATTGTTTTGTTTGGTCCATGTTGACCTTCTTTTGGTCCATGATGTACTTCATTAGTACCATTGGGCTCATGATGTCCTTTCACTGGTTCATCGTGTCCCCTCATTTGTCTCGGCCCCCCAGCATTTGGCCCAGGTTGTCCTCCCATTGGCCCAGCTCCTCCAGCATTTGGCCCAGGACCTCCTCCTACTGGCCCAGGATGTCCTCCCATTGGCCCAGATTGTCCTCCCATTGGTCCAGGCCCTCCAGCATTTGGCCCAGGACCTCCTCCTACTGGCCCACGTTGTCCTCCCCTTGGCCCAGATTGTCCTCCCATTGGTCCAGGCCCTCCAGCATTTGGCCCATGACCTCCTCCTACTGGCCCAGGTTGTCCTCCCATTGGCCCAGATTTTCCTCCCATTGGTCCAGGCCCTACAGCATTTGGCCCAGGGCCTCCTCCTGCTGGCCCAGGACCTCCTCCCGCCGGCCCAGGGCCTCCCGGCATTGGCTAAAAATGTGAAAAAATTTGGAATTTTTTTTATATATATATAAATATATAAAAATATTATTACTTTATTATATAATAAAGCTTGTTAATTTTCTGTCACCTTCAGTCTGTGGAGGATGTTTTAAATAAAGCCCTGTTCCACTGTTTACACCAATATATATTCAATATCATCAATGTAACTTTAAAAAAGGTATCTAAATGAGAAGTAACTATACAAAACAATTAACTGTTCAAACATGAGGGTAACAACTTAAATAAATTGCTGTATGATGCCCATATGCCATTAATATGAACAAAAAAAATCAGTCATATAAATTTAGCATGTATGTACAAAGTGTATTAACTGTAAAATTATAGAACAAAAAAGTACTTACGCGGGCGGTTGCTCCAACAACTATTACTGCTATCAGAAAAAAGATTTCCATTGCTGCTAAAAAAATGCTGTGTATTAAATACAATATAGCATTTCACATACAGTATCTCTATTCTTTTTAAAAAAAAAAAAAAAGTTGATGGATTTTGCTTACCTCCTCTGATGTTCTGATTACGTCTTGTCTCCAACTCATGCTTCTCTATATATACCATTATTATGAGTTGAGTAATTGTTAAAATTACATAAGAGCATTTCGTAAAATAACCGGAAGCAAATAGAACAGAGACACCCTAAATTTACTTTTTTTTGTTTCTTGATCCATCATTTAAATAAAACAAATATGAGGAAACCAACATTCCAATATAAATATATTATCCTAATAATTATACTATAAATATAAGAAATAGTGTTAATATAGTGTAATAGTAAAATATGGTGTTATTATTGTCATTACATAAATACTGAGGTGTGCTTTTCATATTAGATGAGTCACTTGGATAATGTAAAGTTGAAACATTTTCTTCACAATATTATTATTAATTTGTCAGTTTTTAAAATGAAATAATATATTTTTACAGGTTTATGAATGTAGCACTTAGACACGAAATGGAAAAACAAAGATATTACAAAATATGTATAGGGTGTTGTTTTTTTGACACACCTTGTTGATCACTGGTATTATGTATTTCAGCAATGTGTACATGTGGAAATTTCTTCTAGCATTACCTTCTGTACAATCAGCGGTAGGATGTAACTTATGATCCTTCGTCACTGTATTTAACTCCTTCTAATAAGTAGATGTTTTAGTTTAGCCTTGGACATCAAATTAGTACGGAAGCTTTTCATAAAGGTAATTAACTGTTTTATGTTAGTTCAGTATGAGTACATTGCTTACAGGCTGAAAATAATTTTATTTCTCTCTTTCTATCTGTCTATCCATCATTAAGAAACATGAAGACGGCAGTGTATTTATTCAGTTTGCTATGCCTCATTGGCTTGACCTTGGCTTACCAAGTATGTTGTTTTTATTTTAAATGTATTAATTCTGAAGATTTATATTATGTAAATTACTTAAATTTGTTTTATTTACAATTTTGCTTTATTTCTATTTCACAGCCTGACACAGAATTTGGGCTTGAAGCTTACCCTCTTTTCTCAGACTCATCTTCTGATGAGGTTTGAAAAAGTGTTTGATTTACAAAACTAAGGAAACGAAAGTTTAATAGTGAATGTGTGTATTTAACTTTGTTATTTTTTTAATTTACAGATCTGGCCTTTCCTCACACAGCTGACTACAGAGCAGATCCGTCAGTTACTACTTGCCTTTTTGTCTGTCCTTGATTCTAAACCCTCTGCAACAGTTGCCGCTCCTGCAGTAGCAGGTAGACGCTAAATAAAGATAAAAAATAAAAAAACTTCACATCAATGAAGTTGTTTTCATTTTCATTAAAATGTTTCATTAAAATGTTAAAAATGACAGTGTTTCTAAAAAAAATCAATTTTGAATAAATGGACATGATATATATATAAAGAATAAGTGTATATCAAATCAAGTGTGTTCGTATTATTAATAAAAAAATAAATACTTTTAAGCACGATGGACACAACGTATAAAACATTTTTTAAAAAACATTTTCTATCTTATACCTTGTACAACGGCACATAGAGATGTTTTTAAAGAGAACTGCAGGGCTAATTGGTTTATAACTTGCTACACCCAAAACACATGCATAAATAATTTTAAGAATTAGTGAATGTATTTTGAATTTCTTTTACACTGCACTTATTACGTCAAGATGAGCCAAAACACAAAACACCCTAAATCAAACTGTGCGGTGAACGCTTGACAATTCACTGAATAACGCTAAAATAAGGCTCTTAGTCTTCTTACATTGTGTGTCTGTAGGAGAATGGCTAGTTTGGGTTTGTAGTAACTTTTGTAATGTCATTTATTGTGCTCTGTGAGCTACTGCAACCTAGAACAAATTCCTTGTATGTGAGAGCATACTTGGCCAATAAAGTTTGATTCTGATTCTGATTCATATGGATTATTTTTGCAAATAGCTATTAATAAAACTTTTTTTAAGAATAATTATTCTTGAGGCGGCACGATGGCTTAGTGGTTAGCACGTTCGCCTCTCAGCGCTAGGGATTTCCGGTTCGAATCCCCATCTGGGTGGAGTTTCCATGTTCTCCCCGTGTCTGCGTGGGTTTCCTCCGGGTTCTCCGGTTTCCTTCCACAGTCCAAAAACATGGATCAAGTTAATTGAATTCTCAAAAATTGCCCCCTATAGAGTGTGTCTGTGTGAGTGAGTGTGTGCCCAGCGATGGATTGGCACCCTTTCCTGGGTCTATCTGCCCAGCGCCCGAGACGTTCTCCCCTGGATGGGCATGGGGAACCCCACCGCGACCCTAATAGAGGATAAGTGGGAGATAATGAATGAATGAATGAATTATTCTTGCATGGAATCAAAGGATGGATTTATTATTAGATAAACCACATTTTTTAAACCTGGTTTCTACTTTCAGTTTCATACCTAAGAAAATAACAATTTTCACTTATACAAACACACTTTATAAAAATAAAAACAGCTAACAGATGCTGGTTTGGTTTGCATGCCAAAGGATGAATGGGACAATCCCTATTGTTACCAGCAAAAGTCAATCTCTATTATGGTATGTGGCAGTGGCATTGTTTTTTGCATCTTGTGACTTTGAGGTGTATACTGGCATTCAGAGAAACACGTTCCATCAGGGTGGCATCTTTTGCAAGAAGTTTTTAGTAAGATCATTACTGCCCTCATTCTGCAACAGTGTAGCTTTGCTGACACAGAGTGCATGAACTCTGTCAGCGTGTCAGAGTGCGTATATCAAAATATATCTCTTATTGAAATAAAAATAAAAACATTATATAAAAAATATTTTTAAAAAATTTACAATCTTTCCTGTAAATGTCTCCAACAATGACTTACACTTTAAAAACAATACCTACAAAAAACACTACAGCAATAATAACTGGATCTCAGATTGCTAAAGTTTTTTTTTTAATGTTCTAATTGAAGGATTAGTTCTGTATCAATTGCATTCTGGATCAATGCATAAATTGCATTAGTACTTGTAAGCCTTACTAACTAAGTGTTGGCATTTAGGATCAAGCTTCAAACCAGTATTTCTGTAAGTGTCATAACACTACATAATTTATATTCTTATGCAAAGTTTCTGGATAAATTACCTGTTTCAGTGATTTTTAAATAATGCGTCAATTAATATTTTTTAAATTAATAAACAACAGGACAATTAAGTGCAGTTTGAGTATCGATTAACTGCAAATAGCAAACAGTGTGCATGAAATTTAGAAAGTTGATCATATACTAAATATGAACAAAATATAAAAAAAATGTAAATCTTTCATCTTAACTGCAAATAATATATTATAAAAATAATAATATTTAGGCAATATACCTATACACCCAGTACACGCGTTTGCATACAGGTTAAGGTTTATTGTTTTATGTGTTGGTATGAAAGAATATATAAAACTTATAACACAGTACTGTATTGTGAATTCTCATGCCTCAGTGGTTTGTTTGTTCAAGAAATGACACATTCTTTCATATAAACATGATTTGCAGAATTTAGAACTCCTCATTTCCAAACATTTGATCTAAGATCTAAGATGTTGCCAAATAGAGTGTGATGCACAAAGCTGTTTGTGGTAAAAACGTAAGATTCGTGAGTTGTGTCATTGTATTATGATCCATGCTAATTAGCATGTTGTAGAGTGAAATTTCATTTAAAAGGCAGAGGCCACAGCACCAGGGTATCCACTCCAACAGTTCTCTTCTCATTAGAGGTACGTTGAGGCTCTGCGCTCAAATTTAGAAGACCAAGATTGAACCTAATATTTTAAATTACTTTTAAACTACTTTTCTTTTTTTTCTTATAGCAAGAAACATCAAGAAGAATCATGAAGATTGCAATTATCGCAATGTGTCTTATTGTACTTTGCAGTGCTGCTCGTGTAAGTTATGAACATCACGTCTATTTAAAAGCCTTATTTTATTTGAAGAAATGTGCTTCTTGTAAATTAAACAGTTATTCTTTTCTTTTCACATAAATTGTGTCCTGCTCCAAAAGACTGAGGATGATCATGAACGGGTCAAGCGTTCTTCAAGTAATGAGGTTTGTACAAATAATTTAAAGCATGTGGAGCAGCATAGAAGGCATAGCACTTATTTTTGTAGTCAGTGTAATATATTGTTTAATAAAAATCATTTTAAATAAGCTCAATCTTTGTATTTTCAGAACAATGGAGGAGGACAAATGTACCCATCATATTTCCCATACTTCATGAATCCCAACAACAACAACAACCTCAATACCCTTCTAAATACCCTGTTGCCTTTCCTTCTTGTACGACTACTTCCTGCCCCTGCTGCCCCAGCTCCTGCAGCAGGTTAAAAAGAAGATCAAGTTCTACTCCTTTCATTAATTCATGATTGTTAGATTTTTGTAGATGCACAATAAAATACAAGACTGAATTGCAATTTTTGTATGGAATCTGTCATTTAAAAAAAAAAATCTTATTTGGGGTAAATCAGAAATAATGCACAAAACAACAAAGCCTTAAAATAAATAACAAAATGCAATAAATGCATTAATAAAAACCAGAGCATTTAGCTAGAAAGATACAGCTTAAAACAAAAATGTGAAAAACAAAACCCTGATCTTCTGATGTTTGTACTATATGTGGGTCACTTAAAACAACTTTTCATATTATATTTACATAAGGTCATTCTGCAGACGCGTTTATTCAAGACTTATTCAAGACAAGGAGTATTTCAATTTGATGGATGGTTGGGGTAAAGCACAAAAGAGCACAGTGGATTTAGTATTTGAACCTCCAACCTTCAGCTTCATAGTCACCACCCTAACCACTGAGCTACTATGTCTACTTCACTGGGTATCATGACCCTTTTACTCATTCTTAAAAGAACACATGAAAAAAGTTAAAGCAAAATACTAACCAATATAGTAATAATATAAAACAATTATTTTACTAAAGATATACAAGTTTACAAAGGTATTCCAGTATTTATGTGTTTAATTATGCAATTTAAAATGTTGCATAGCAGAATTGGTGATGGCTTATCTCTTCATATCAGATGCTTTATTATTGTATGAAAAAACAAAATGGACTGTCTAAGAACAGGACATGAGGCAAAAGTAAAGGATAAAAGATAAATTAACAGAAGAAAAAGCAGAGAGCAGAGAACATTCAACTTACAGATCTTTTAACCAAATATTCAAATATGAAACATTAACACAAGCAGATTATTATACTGGGAAATTAAAAAGAGCAAACAAAATCAGCTCCAGAAAATGCATAACTTCATAAACTTGTATGTGTGTAACAATTTTCACTATACACAGGAATGTATACAAAAGCAAATCAAAAAGGAGTCAACAGAGACTGAGAAGCAAAAATCAGATCTATAATAAATACTAGGTGATGACTTGTTAACCATTTCTGCATCTTTTATTTTTAAATAAAATAAAACAAGAAAACTCAATACATATTAAAAAATTTTATATAAAAAATGTAAATATTAGGCAAAGATCAAATAATTAAAAATTATCAAAATAAGCAAAATAAAATTTAAATGTGTCTGGGTTTTATGTATTTACTATATACTATATATAAAAAATAAGTGGTAAGTGGTATAAAATCATAAGCAAAATAACACATCTAAAAGTGATTTCCTAAACATGATATGTTTTCTGTACATAATCAGCCCCCACCATCAGACAGCCCCCACCAACAGAACTGAATCCGGGAGAGCACTTTGGGGCTGTGGTGGAATAGGAGACTTGCATCATGGATGTGTAATCAAAACCATATGCAGCAACTGTGTGATGACATCATGTAAAAGTGAGCTAGAATATCTGTTTGTTAAATTAATGTCACAAAACACTGATGGCTTGTTCAGTTTGATGAAGGGGTTAAATTTCTGGCTAACATTCATTATTTTCAATATAAAATGTGAAAGGGACAAAAATGCCTCTTAATACTTATAAAAGAAAAAAAAAAGTTGGTTGCAAAAGAAAATTTACATGTTAATGCTGTCTTGCAGTGATTTGTTTGCTCAAAATATGCCATAGTATTCATAGGCTGGCTTGTTTTGGGTGTGGAAGATTGAATCAGTCCTTATGTCCTAACCTTTGAGCCAAGGTTGTTGCAAGATCCAAAACCCTGGTGAAAAGACCACTGAAGTCATGAATCATGTCATTATATTATAATTGATTTTAATTGGCTAGTTGTAGGCTGTAACATTTATTTAAAAGACAGGCCTGACAGCACAAATAGAACAAATCATAAACTATGATTGTAAAGCCCCAACTATAATATTATCCTTTAAATATGCGTCTATAATGTTAAAAAGACTATTTATACATTAACAAATATATAATTGGTCTAAAACATATTGCAATTTTTTTGTTATTTCAAGATACAATACAAATATTATTATATAAACACTGATGTTTTATTTTTAATTACTCTTTAAATTCCAGGAAATTATGAAGATTGCATTTATTGCTGTGTGCCTCTGTGGACTGTGCTGTGACATTATTGTAAGTACTGAACCATGTAGGTTTATTTGCACATTTAAAAAAATATCATTTAAAATGTAAAATAAGGACTTTTATTTGTCCTTGTTCGGCCATCAACCAACACAATAACAACAACAATAAAAATAATAATAACTATTATTATTTACAATAAAGAAAATTTTGAGAAAAACAGCATTGTGCATAGGCTGCTTGTATGGTGTGTGTGTTTCTGGGCTTCATATAATTAAGTCAATAATTAAAAAAAGGAGGCTTTTTGATTAAAAAAAGCTAACCAGCAGAACTCTAAATGATCAATTTGTGAATTTTCAATAAATGTCTATCTTATTTTAACATGCCAACTGAAACTACAACTCTCACATCAGCACCTTTAGCACAATTTCCCCAACATTATTTTTAAACAATTGCTTATATGCTAGATTCCTGTATTTAATATACCCTGTGCATTTTTTACCATAGACATCAAAATGTCTTTTCACAACATTAAACATGTGACTGGCACATGTGAAGTGCTGATAATCTGAGGAAGCTACTACTTTTTTTATTTTACTTTTAAACACAAACATATTTAACAAAATTGCTTTTAAATATATATATATATATTTATATAAATATTTATATATATATAAATATTTATATATATATATATATATATATATATATATATATATATATATATATATATATATATATATATATATATATATATATATATATATATATATATATATATATATATATATATATATATATATATATATATATATATATATATGTATATATATGCATATATATGCACTCTTGCATTCTCTGCAAAGCTTAAGATTGTAAAAGGTATTTGATTTAGACATATGTTAATAATAAACACAGCAGAAACGTTTTGCTTAGTCATCACATACATATTGCATTTCAGATGGAACGATGTTTCAAAATAGTTTGTTCGCCAAAATATGACACAGCACAACATGTTTAACAGTAAAAAAAAAAATGCTTGAATCCCTCATTTCCTAACTGTTAAGCAAAGCTGGTGTTGAAAAGTCCTGAGTAATGCAGCATAAAGCAAACTACAACAAAGCCCAGGACTCATGCTCAGGGTGGGTTGCATCAGCGTATTCTGATTTGTGCTGATTGGCCAGTTGTAAAGTAAAGAATTATTTAAAAAGCAGGTGAAGTGCTTGTGTAGCATCCTCCTGAGATTTTAAATTCAGTCATATTCCCTTCCATTAAAGGTAAGCCATTTTATCTATTGGAATGGCAATGTGATTCCAATATATTAACAATATTTACATGTTTAAAAAAGTTAATTGAATAGGTGTATGTAGATCTTATTTTATATTTGTTTATCTATCTAAGAAATTAGGAATAATGAAGCTCGCATTTTTCACGGTGTGCATCATTGGATTGTGCTTTTCTGTCCTTGTAAGTATTAAAACCCATGTCAAAGCTTAATGCTTTATATAAAATAAACTATATTTTGCTAAAGTTGCTGTTTGATGTTTCATACTAATATTTTATGTAATATAATATACATATATAATATGTCTATTTTCATTGTATAGGCCAATGAGGAGCACGACCGAGAAAAGCGCTCATCAAGTGGTGAGGTGTGTGGCACTACTTAGCCTTTTTTTCTTTAAAAACATTAAGCTCATGTATTTTAATATTTATGTCACCCATCTGAAACTGTAAACTGGATAAAGTTAAAAAAATGTGTCCTGTATGGTATTGTTTTGTGACTTTTTAAATGTCTATGCATTTCTAGAACAACAGAGGAGGACAACAATTTCCCCCTTTCCTTCCCTACTACTTCAACAACAACAACAATCCGAGTAATTTTTTAAGTGTTCTGCTGCCTTTATTAATTGCAGGGCTGATTCCTGCTCCTGCCCCTGCCCCTGCTCCAGCAGCAGGTTAAAAAGATCTACTACATATGATTGTAGTAGTTTTATAATTACCAAAAACCTGTAAAAATAAAATTATGTCTAAACTGCAATTATATGTCTGCAGCATTTTTTTATTGTTTAACTATTAAATAAATTACAAAAGTAGTATTTAAAAATCTCAGAAAGTTTTATATTTTAAAGCCTTTAATTTAAAAGATGATTGTTCCAAGACAGACACACAATCAAAACAACAAAACACATCAGAGTCTACTTAAAGTGACAACTCAGAGCATGCAAACACTTTAAAATAGGTTTCATAACCTTATGCAAAATGATTCAAATTAGAAATATTTTTTTTCATACTATGATACACTTTACAAACATGAATTATGAAGCTCAGATTTTTAATAGAATTTAATCGTTTACATTAATGGTAAATAAAACATTGCACCCACTCACACCTCACGGTCATCTCATTTCTTAAAAACAACTTGCACAAAATTTTAATTATCTGCTAATCCTAAAGGAACGTTTCGGGAGCTGGGCAGATACACCCAGGACAGGGCGCCAATCTATCGCTGGGCACACACTCACTCACACAGACACACTCTATATGGGGCAATTTAGAGAAAGCAGTTGACTTGATCCATGTTTTTAGACTGTGGGAGGAAACCGGAGAACCCGGAGGAAACCCATGCTGACACGGGGAGAACATGGGGATTCGAACCGGGAATCCCTAGTGCTGAGAGGAGAACATGCTAACCACTAAGCCACCGTGCGGCCGATCTGTAATATTATATTAATAAAATACTTTAAAATAATTTAATTTAAAAGAGGCAAACACTCTTATAAAATAATGTCTTATTTGTTAATTGTGGCTCTCTTTATCTACTTTAAGGAAATTTCTGTCAAAATACAAAACATTTCTTAAGATAAGTCATGGATTTTTTAGTATTGGAATGTACAGCTATTATTTTTATTTGTATTTTAGAATTACTTTACATTTTTTCTTAAAAGATTTCTTTCTTTATGATTTTTTAGACCTAGCTGCAACATAAAATCCGCTTTTAATTAAATGATAAAACCCTTAAAATGGCTTTAACAGATTACGATAACAGATTATGTTAATTAGGTATTACATTTTTATTTTTATTTTTAAAAACTACCATTTCCTTCTGTTTTCCCTAATTATATCTTACATATCATTTCTCTCCACTATCTGCTCACTTTTGCTGCAACATTTTTTTGTGAATTTATTATTTTAATAGGACAATGTCAAAGCATGACACAATGCAATTTGCAATTCAATCAGAAGTTAATTTGAAAAAATCTCCAGTAACCTTTGGCATTAATACATGGTTTGAGTCTGGCTGCCTCATCAGCCGGTAGGGGCAGATGCAGCAAGCATCTGTTGCAGCAGGCTAGCGAAGTTAGTGTTGGTGTTGGTGGGTGGAATGTATGGTCCTCCTCCGTTAGACTGAAAATATAAAAGTAATCATCTTAATATATCTAAGTAAAAAAGTAATGCATCATATATTAAAACAATTTTTAAAAAATATTTGCAGTGTTATTAACCTCATGGCTTGATGAGCGCTTCTCTTGTTCATGCTCATCAGCCTGTGCAAATATGACACAATATTTAGAATGTTTGTAGATATATGAAGTAGTTAATGAAATAAATCAAAACATTGAATACTTACAAAGACAGTGCAGAGCAGTCCAATGACACACAGCAATCAAAGTCATCTTCATGTTTCCTTTATTTGGTAATATTGACACATGTTTATGAAACCAGTGTTAATTCTTTAGCTGTAATAATACATTTCAATTAAATAAAACTTGTTCAAGCCATTAATACAGAACAATAGGAAACAATAGGAAACATCTGGAATAAATGTCAGAAAAAGCATCAAACTAATATTGTGAATCCTCGGGTGGCTTATTCTGTTTGAACTGTAAGAGATTTTTTTTTTTTGAATTTTGTTTAAATCAACCTCTTAAAGTAGCTGTAGTAAAACTATACTAAAAACTGTAGTATAAACTAAACTACTGTAGTATATATATATTTTTTTTTATTAAAATATCAAATAATTCACATTTAAATAACACAGTAAAAGTCACACAAATTGAGAACTACACATGTTCTTAAAAAAATAAGTATAAAACAAAGTCACATCAAAAGTGTCAAAACTGATGTTATCCTAAAAGTCCTGAATATTAAATGTTACCAAATTAATAATTTTCAGCAATGTAAGTTCCAGGGGGATTCTAATCAAATGACATTTCTTAATCATGTAGTCATAATTTATTACACAATTTGTATTGGATTTACTTTAAAAAATGCTTGTTAAGCAGCAAAGGCAGTCCATTGGCTATGAAATGATTATTCAAATCTCCTATATTTATTCTAAATATTCTAATAAGCATCACAGTATTAATTATTGGCAAATAGAAGAAGAATCTTAATGTCATGCAAAATCCTAAACCTCAGTCAACGTTATATTTAATGCACTAAAGGAAACATAAGAAAGGGTCAATTGTCCTAAAAAAAATGCAAAGTACACTTTCAGATCAGCAAACAAAACAGCGGATTACCAGATGATAAAAAAGAAAAGCACAGTCCAAAATATCCATCCATCTATTATTTTCCGCTTTATCCTATATTAGGGTCGCGGGGGGGCAGATACACCCAGGACAGGGCGCCAATCCATCGCTGGGCACACACTTACACACAGACACGCACACATACACACTCTACTATATGGGGCAATTTGGAGAACTCAATTGACTTGATCCATGTTTTTGGACTGTGGGAGGAAACCGGAGAACCCAGAGGAAACCCACGCGGACACGGGTAGAACATGGAAACTCCACCCAGATGGGGATTCGAACCGGGAATCCCTAGTACTGAAAGGCAAACGTGCTAACAACTAAACCACCGTGCCGCCCAGTCCAAAATATATTTGTCCAAAATATATTTTTATCACAACCATGTGTTAGTTAGAATTTTTTTGTAAAGAAATTCTCCTTTATGTTGAAGAAATCGCTTCAGTTTAAAATTTGTCCCATTTCTGTTGCTAATAATTTAATATTAATTATTTTGATATAAATTAAATATTATGCATTCCTTTAGTCAGCCTTCAGCCACCTAATTACTTACTGCTATGTTCAAACCTTTGCATAAACCTGTAGGTGTCTAAGTTTCTAATCACGCTCGTGTAATTTTACACGACAGGGAGACAGATGTCTTGTTTAATTACTATTTATTAAATTTAATACATAATATTATACTATTATATATTAAAAAAAATTTAAAAATTAGAAAAATTACCATTTCCTCCGGTTTTCCCTTATTATATCTTACATATTATTTCTTCCCACTATCTGCTCACTTTTGCTGCAATGTTTTTTTGTGAATTATTTTTTTTTTTCATTTTAAAAAGACAATGTCAAAGTATGACACAATGCAATTTGCAATTCAATCAGAAGTTTATTTGAAGAAATCTCCAGTAACCTTTGCCATTAATACATGGTTTGAGTCTGGCTGCCTCATCAGCCGGTAGCTGGAGCAGGGGCAGGTGCAGCAGGTGCAGGTGCAGCTGCAGCAAGTGCAGCAAGCAACTGTTGCAGCAGGGCAGCGAGGTTAGTGTTGGTGTTGGTGGGTGGAATGTATGGTCTTCCTCTGTTAGACTGAAAATATGAAAGTAATCATCTTAATATATCTAAGTAAAAAAGG
>JAFMOD010000629.1:373643-394767 GCA_019802435.1 Corydoras maculifer
ATCAGCCGGTAGCTGGAGCAGGGGCAGGTGCAGCAGGTGCAGGTGCAGCTGCAGCAAGTGCAGCAAGCAACTGTTGCAGCAGGGCAGCGAGGTTAGTGTTGGTGTTGGTGGGTGGAATGTATGGTCTTCCTCTGTTAGACTGAAAATATGAAAGTAATCATCTTAATATATCTAAGTAAAAAAGGTAATACATCTTATATTAAAACTATTAAAAAAAAAATATTTGCAGTGTTATTAACCTCATGGCTTGATGAGCGCTTCTCTCGTTCATGCTCATCAGCCTGTGCAAATATGACACAATATTTAGAATGGTTGTATGAATTTATATAAAGTAATTAATAAAATAAATCAAAACATTAAATACTTACAAAGACAGTGCAGAGCAGTCCAATGACACACACGGCAATCAAAGTCATCTTCATGTTTCCTTTTTTTTCAAGGCTTCTGCTGATGTAGAAAATAGCTTTAGATTTTTTTTTAATTCACTATTGTGGTTTAAATAATAACTTAGAAACAAAAAACACTTACCTTTCAACAGATTTGAAACAGATGATTTACAATCCAAGTCTGATGATTTACTGAGGTTTTCAGTTCTGCCTTTTAAAGAGAACATCGCAACTTGATCAACCAATCAGCATGAATTCTAATACATTGAGACATCTAATAAAGCCTGGGCTTAACTGCAGACAGCTGCTTATATGAAGCAATATTTGGTAATATTGACACATGTTTATGAAACCAGTGTTAATTCTTTAGCTGTAATAATACATTTCAATTAAATAAAACATTAAAAACCAACTTGTTCAAGCCATTAATACAGAACTATAGGAAACATCTGCAGATCTACAGTGTATAGGTTAGTTTCAGGTTATAGTTTGTAAGTTATAGTTTAGACCTTGTTTTGATTATTGGATTAGTTTAATTTGTTAAAAGTGGTGTTTATTAAAAAATGCAGAAATAAACATGCTGTTTAATAACCATTAAATAAGTATGCCACAATTATTACTTCTCATTGTAGAACTTATACACAAATGAATGTAAAAAGAACGACTCCCATATGAATGCAATAAGTGATTTAATGGAATAAAGATGATTTTATTGCAAATTTAAGTCTGTCCTGTATCATTTTTTTAATAAATTAAGATAAATGTATAAAGTCATAACCATTTTTTTTAAAACACAGCTATCATTATTTATTGCACACAGTACAAGCAACAGGATAACTATAAGGATTTAACTAGATTAGTCGTAATCCACAGAATTGTTATAAAAAAGTTTATTAAAATATAAAACAATTCAGATTAAAGAACTCCAAATATTCTTAAAAAAAAATAAGTATAAAACAAAGTTACATCAAAGTGTCAAAAATGTATATGAATTAATAAACCAAAAACCTACACAAGAAAAAAAATAAATAACAAGATGTTATCATAAAAGTCCTGAAATAAGAGCATCAGCAAAATATTAAATGTTACCAATTAATAATTTTTGGCAATGTTAGTTCCAGGGGGATTCTAATCAAATGACATTTCTTAATCATGTAGTCATAATTTATTACATAATTTGTATTAGATTTACTTTAAAAAATGCTTGTTAAGCAGCAAAGGCAGTCCATTGGCTATGGAATGATTATTCAAATCTCCTAAATTTATTCTAAATATTCTAATAAGCATCACTGAATCCATTATTGGCGAATAGAAGAAGAATCTTAATGTCACGCATAATCCTAAACCTCACTCCAAAAAAAAAATAAAAATAAAAATAAAAATAAAAAAATTTATTAACAAAACAAGATAAATACGAAAGCATTTTATTTATTTATTTTTGTTTTAGCATAAATTGCTTTTGTATGCAAACAAAACAGCAGATTGCCACATGATAAATAAGAAAAGCACAGTCCAAAATATATTTGTTGAATTTTTATCACAACCATGTGTTAATTTTTTGTAAAGAAATTTTCCTTTATGTTAAAGAAATAAGAACTAGTGAAATAAGAAACAGTTTAAAATTTGTCCCATTTCTGTTGCTATTTATTTAATATTATTCATTTTGATATAAATTAAATAGGATGCATTCCTTTAGTGCAGAGCCTCTCAGCCACCTAATGACTTACTGCTATGTTCAAACCTTTGCATAAGTCTGTAGGTGTCTAAGTTTCTAATCACGCTCGTGTAATTTTCTATTAATGTGACAGGAAGACAGATGTCTTGTTTATTTACTATTTATTTGTAAAGATGTCATCATGTAGAAAGGTAAATAATCTGAACCAATCCTTATTTCCCAAATGTTGAGCAATGTTAGTTGCTTAATTTTGTCTGATGCTGAAGCCTGATTTAATGCTTAATAAATTGTTGTGGTACAGCAGTTCATGTTGATTGGTCGATTCTGGAGTAAAAATGTATTTAAAGAAGGTTTTATAGTTGTAGTACAGCATCTGATTGATTTCAGCTGCTAGATGTAAGAGAATGTTTCATCTGAGGAAATAATTTAACATTCTATTATTTACAATAATTGAATTATTAATATGAAAGTGACATGTCTTTTTTTCCTAACAGTGTGTAATTCAGAAATAGCCATGAAGATTGTGCTCATTGCAGTTTGCCTTTTTGGACTGCTCTGTGCTGCCTTTGTAAGTACTAAATTAAAAAAATATTACAAATAAATTGTTTATTTGAATAAAACATAAAACACCAGTTTTATTTTATAGGCCGCTAAAGAGCATGAACGTGAAAAGCGCTCTGGCGAGGTAAAAAAAAAATTCAGCTTTCTTGTTCTATATCAATGGCATATTTAATTCTGACTCACAAATATTGTGTAATTTACAGTATTATGGAGGAGGATTCTATCCATACTATGACAACAGCAACAACATTCTCAACTCTTTTCTGCCCTTCCTATTATTGCGACTGTTTCCTGCAGCTGGATAAACTTTAAAAAACATATCATGTTATAAAAGATAAGTAATTACTTTAAATAAAAAATATAAATAAATCAAAATAAGGTCTAATGTCTTACATTTTGAATGTTATTCAAAAACACTCCCTAGAGCCATTGTTACACACAGATACCACAACATCGTGCAAAACAAAAAAATTCCCGAAGGCATAAATGCATCAATTTTTGTTTCCAAATTTCTTTTATTTGTGGAGAATGCATTTATGAAGATTACTAAAATAGTTTTTTTTAACAATATCTGTTGATCTAATTATCTGTGCAGATTAAAATATGAGTAGCACTAATATAATAAGTATTTCTGTCTTTAAAAAAGTCAAAATACTTTTGGTTATAGTTCAGGGTTTCCTTTTAATCATAACATTTCGATTTATTATTATTATTGGGCGGCACGGTGGTTTAGTGATTAGAACGTTCGCCTCTCAGCACTAAGGATTGCTGGTTCAAATCCCAATCTGGGTGGAGTTTCAATGTTCTCCCCATGTCCGCATGGGTTTCCTTCCACAGTCCAAAATCATGGATCAAGTTCAATTGAATTCTCCAAAATGCCCCATATACAAACACAAGTGTGTTTGTGTGTGTGTCCAGCAATAGACTGGTGTCCTGTCCTGGGTGTATCTGCTCAGCTCCCGAAACATTCAACTCTGGATGGGCATTGGAAAACCTCCTGTGACCCTAGTACAGGATAAAGCAGAAGATAATGGATGGATTATTATTATTATTATTTTTATTATTATTATTATTATTATTATTATTATTAACGGCACGGTGGCTTAGTGGTTAGCACGTTCGCCTCTCAGCGCTAGGGATTCCTGGTTCGAATCCCCATCTGGGTGGAGTTTCCATGTTCTCCCCGTGTCTGCGTGGGTTTCCTCCGGGTTCTCCGGTTTCCTCCCACAGTTCAAAAACATGGAACAAGTTAATTGAATTCTCAAAATTGCCCCATATAGAGTGTGTCCGTGTGAGTGAGTGTGTGATGGATTGGCGCCCTGTCCTGGGTCTATCTGCCCAGCGCCCGAGATGTTCTCCCCTGGATGGGCATGGGGAACCCCACCGCGACACTAATAGAGGACAAGCGGGAGATAATGAATGAATGAATGATTATTATTATTATTATTAATAATAATAATAATAATAATAATAATAATAATAATAATAATAATAAAATCTATATTAGTAAATTATAGCAATAGATAAATAAATAGTAATACATTTTTATTATATAAAATTTTATCTGATAACTATTCCTGTAAAAAGAATGCAGTATTATGTTAAACAAGACTGTTTACTAGTCATAGCTTACTAGTCATTTACCAAGAGTGTAAAAAAATGCAAATTAATCTCAAAATTCTGTGCCAAATTAATATACAATACGACATTCAAATAAAAAAAAATATTTTAAATTACATTTTATTTTTTTAATTAATTAAATTTTCTAATTAAAAATAAAAACCCCATGTATATATATACTGGCTTTATGTACAGCCCTATGCAAAATCCAAGTCCTTTTTAAAATTATTTAGTAAAAGCAGGGGGTACAAGGTGTTCAGTGCAAAAGTAATTGCACATTTCATGTTTTTATTTTTTTTCTGAAAGTTTTATAATTAGCAAATATCCTATTTTAATATTTCCTATGGAAAATGATTTGTTTACATTCAGAAAAGATACTTAAAGCAAAGGTGTCCAAATTTCTGTGGAAGTCTGTAGGCGTATACAGTTTCTCATTACCTGATTAAATTCTGTATTACTGTGTCATGAAGACAGATCTCCTTGTTTATACAATTTAGCAGAATAAAGCTTTCATGCTGCAGAAGTTTAAATAATCTGAACCAATCTCAATTTCCCAATAGTTTTTCAGTTGGTTGCCTAATTTGTCTGATGGAGAATCCTTACCATGTGCTCAATGAATTATGTTACAGCGCCGCAATACATGCTGATTGGTCGATTCCTGGGTAAAAAAATATATAAAAGGAAGATCCTATAGCTTCAGAACAGCATCTGATCAAGATTCATCTTTTAACCTGTTAGCTGTAAGAACATGTTCCACCTGAGAAAATTTTTGAACATTTTCATAAAAATTATTATTTTGTGAGTGACATTTATGTTATCTTTTTCCTTGATCAGTTTGAAGACCACAAATAGCCATGAAGATTGCCCTCATTGCAGTTTGCCTTATTGGCCTGATCTGCGCAGCCATTGTACGTACTGACGTTTTCAAAAATTTACAACCAAACTTGTTAAATTTGATTAATTATCAAACTGCAGACTGATCTGCACATCATTTTTATAGGCGAATGAAGAGCATGAACGTGAGAAGCGCTCTGGTGAGGTAAGTAAAGCCATCTTAATAATTCTAAATACATATATATATATATATATATATATATATATATATATATATATATATATATATATATATATATATATATATATATATATAGTGGTATCTTGATTCAGAACTGATACAATCATATAATTTGCAGTCTTATGGACGAGGATTTTATCCATACTACTACAACAACAACAACTACAACAGCCTTCTCACTAGTCTGCTGCCTTTACTGCTAGCACAACTGTTTCCTGCTCCAGCTCCAGCTCCAGCTGCAGGATAAAAAGCTGTCCAGTCCTAAAATACGTCAATATCACAATGTTGTAATTGATGAGTAATTAATTTCAATAAAAAATGTAAGAACTGCAATCTGATGTCTGATGTCTTACATTCTGAAGGGTCATGTATTTTGGAAAAAAAAAAAAAAATTAAAAATTAAATGCTGTAAATATTGAACAATGAATATTAACATTTTGTGAAACAGCTAAATATATAACACAGCACACTTTTTTAAAATCCCAATTAAACCTATATTAAAACCCATCACTTATTTTTGAATAGAAAAATGACATTTTTCTCAAAAATTTAGAGCATATTTATTTAATACATGTCTTTTATGTTATAGTATCAACACAAATAAGCTAAAAAATGCATAGCATAGGTAGCTTAGTGGTTGGGGTGTTGGGCTATCAATCTGAAGGTTGTGGGTTCAAATCCCAGGTTCACTGAAGTTACCAATATGGGTCCTTGAGCAAGACCCTTAACCCTCGTTGCTCCAGGAATGTTGTGATTAACCCTGTGCTCACCTTGTAAGACACTTTGGATAAAAGTGTCCAATAAATGACCAAATGTATATGTATAAAAATTAACTATATTTGGCAAGAAGTTTACACTAATATAGTATATACTAAATCATTTAAAACTTTTAAATTAAGTAAATCTTAGTCCAATAATAAAAACAGAAACCAAGACATGGAGTGACTCAATACAATGATATAAGAAATTTGTAATTACTTAAAATGAAGTTTATAACTGCAAACTGAGCTCTGCTTTCATGTCAGTAGCTGGAGATAAATTGCTCTAAAAACTCCCCTTATTTTTACTGTAACTACTTTTCTGTATTATCTGTATGAAAGCATGTTTATTTTCTCGTCATTGGTGTCATTAACTATATATATATATATATATATATATATATATATATATATATATATATATATATATATATATATATATATATAAATATAAAAACATCAACATATAAAAGCTTCCCTTACTGATTTTAAAAAAACTTCAACCCAACTTTATCAAACAACCTTTATTTTGAAGAAAATACAATTAAAGAGTAAAATTAAATTGTAAAATATTACAACAAAATTTTCCGAGGGTTTCACAATGTAAACGTAAAACTAGTAGGAAGTGTACAGATGTTTGAATGACATCAGCACATCTGCAGCCTCTAGTCTCTTATGTTCTGGTGTGATTTTGGTCCATAGTTTGGTTTTTTTGATCTAGGATTTCTGTTGGGTTTTGATTAGTACGCTGGGTTGCCATCTCAATTTTACAGTGTTTCCAGTTTTAAAGAACTTCTTTACCCATTTTGTTGCGTGAAGGGGGGGGGGGGTGCCATGCATAAACCCAGGAAAGTAACAACCTGTAGTCGAAGAAGGTTCTAATCAATATATTCATTCACTCTGCCATGTATAAGAGGTCATCCACCTGCTGCTGAAATCATTGATAAAACAATAACAGTCCTTCACCTTTAACTAACCCTTTTTAACATTTAACTAACAGTTTGACAACAAACATAAATAAATAAATTATGCATTATAAAAATAAATAATACATCACGCCTTTATCTGTACAACAAATGATTATGGAAATTAGGTGTCAGTTTAATACTGTTAGCAACCGCTCGATTTTCCCCGGAAGATCGGCTAGGAAAAGCGTATGCCGTCTTACGCCTGATAAGCGTTACCCGGAAATTGGCTATGCGGGAAAGAATGCGTACACTGGTCGGTCGGGTAAAACACTCCCACGGATACAACCTGCGCAGGGCAGGATTTATAATTAAAAATGGTGTAGGGACACCAACAGAAAGGGGGAACAAACGAAACTAACTAACACCTGGATTAAACCACAAACAAAGACGTGCACGGGGTTAAAGGAATACGGAAACTAAATACAAAAGACACCCAGTCACATACACAAAATAAACTAATCACCCAACGGAGTCCATTAAATGAGGGACAGGTGCCCCAGGCACCTGTGACAAATACCAGTAACTGTAGTATCTGTTTTGATCAGTGTGTTATTTACCATCCGGCTGATTATTTTTCTCAAAATATGGTAGAAATTACCCTAAATTATACACATTAATCTTACATTGTCTTGCCAAATCAATTCCTATGTTTTTAAGTTTCCTTACACATTTAGTATGTTTTTTTTCTAAACATGCTATGTAATTAGTATGATGTAATTTGAAGTTTTATTTTTTGTTTATATATTTTATGATTGTATTCACACTAAAACTTATTTAAATACCTCATACATTTACTCAAAAATACCTTTCATTTTATTAGGGCCATTGATTTCAACCTTCAAATAAAACACTAAAATGCAGAGCTTGCAGCATACAATGATACCACCACACCCGATTACTCACCCGAAATTTAGCTAATTCTAAGGATCTAGTGTGTTTGCCTTTATTGTTACTAGTTTATTAAAGGCTTTTTACATAAATAAAGGTCTATTTTACATGGAACAAAAACAACAATAAGTCTTAAATGAAAAAGTAAATTTTTTATTTCATTGTACTGTTCTTTTACTGCAAAGTTTTTGTGGAGGGGATGATCAGAATACTTTAATTTGTTTAATATTTCTTCTCTCTCACAACGTGACTAAACTGATGAGGATTTGTTACAGAAAGGCACATAATCTGACTCAACATGCATTTCTTGCAACTGTTGAGTGATGATGTTTGAGATCATTTGATGAAGACATCAGTCTGCAGCTAAACCTAGTGTTTAGTGGCCATAGTAGTTAGTTACCGGTCATTCATGCTGATTGGTTGATCACGTGGTGATGGTCTCTTTAAAAGGCAGGAGCAAGAATCTAGTAAAGCATCAAACTTGGAATTCTAAACTCTTGTGTGGTTCATTCTGTTTGAAGGTAAGATTGGTCATACTTTATGTTTTGAGGCTTGCAAACAAGCAAATGTAGTAAGATTTAAACTTTGTTCTATATCTAAAAGCTGCTGTTAAAAACATGAAGGTCACACTGATTGCAGTTTGTCTCATTGGACTGTCCATTGTTCTTCTTGTAAGTATTAGGACTTTACTGGTTTGACTGACAATAATACTAACAACTGGTTAAGGTATTCTGACTAATTTATTTCTACAGGCTGATGGACATGGACAAGGAATGCAATCAGCAAGTCATGAGGTCTGTTAATATAGATTTTTTTCCCCACATTTATTCAGTAGTTAATATATATGCCATCATCACTGTACACATGTTGTACTGCTGAAACTATATGATTATTAATTTTGCGTGGTTGTATATTTTCAGTCACACAGAGGAGGACCATTCGGACCACCATTCTTTCCTTTCAACAAACTCAACAGCACCCAGATCGATAATCTCCTCAATACTCTCCTGCCCCTTCTGCTTGCCCAGCTGACTCCTCCCTCTACTCCTGCTCCAGCAGCCGGCTGAAACAACAACCATTTCCAATTACTGGAAATCTTTATGTTGAAAGCAGCTATAAGTGATTTCTTCAAATAAAGATGTTTAAATTGCAAATTTATGTCTGTCCTGTGTCTTTTCATCATACCAATAGAAGTATGAATATATAAACATAACTAAACACAATTCTTAGTATCTAGAATCTTTTCTCTACCCAAAATGGTTCGCAAAATGAAATTAAAAGTGTCAGAATGAGTATATAAGAGAATGGACATAACATATACTGTATGTGAAAACACCAAGAATTCACAAAATAAAACCTTTATACATGATAACAGTTTAAAACAATTTCAGCAATGATGCTCTGATTATAATGGTAATGTTACAGAAACAATAAACAGAACCTAATACACAAAAAATAAATCAGTTTTATTACATTAATTTAAAATTCATGTAGCTTTATAACATTTTAGAAACCTGTATATGTATCTGAATATTATTTGACACACAATGGTGCAAGAATTTTCCCTTTTTTTTATTCACTTCAAAAACCTATACAGCTTATTAAATGTAAACCCTTTAATCTGCATATGTAATATGCATTTCTTACTGTTTTTTTCATTTTGAAAAAAAATATATATATAATCAGGAAAAGTGATACTTTGGTGCTTTGTGTGTTAAATAATTTTTCATAAAGCTGTCAGGCAAGAAACATCGCACAAAAAATATAATAAAGTGAAATAAAATATGAATTGCCTCAAATATAAGCTCAAGTAGAATAATTTTCAAAAAACTTCTTTATGATCAGTTAAATAAAATTTTGTTTTTCCCCCTTGTTTTTCTTTATTCTTGCAGCCTGATGAATGGGTTTATTTGTAGGGGCAAATGTCTTTGTGATATAGTGGAAGGGGCCTGTGCGCTAAATTATTCATGCATTTCTTATTCTATTATTTTATATCGTTTGCCTTATGTGAGTGGGTTTACCAATCTGTTCCATGTCAATCATCAGCCTCTTTTTATTTTTTTAAATATTTTTTCTATGTGTAGATGATGTCAAAATTTACAACATAAACAATCAAATCAGCATGGCTTACCTCAACCCACAGAGTTATGTCTTTAGAAACTAACTGCAAATAATATGGTCCAAAATTTAATGATGTACATAAACAATGTCTAGTTCTATGAGATAGGGTTAAACCATGTTTGAAAATATGTTTTATTTAAATGCGCAGTTTCAAAATAGAATTAAAATGTTTCTACAGTGGTGTAAACAAAAAAGTGCAACTTTAAAATACCTCCTCCCTATAGCAGGTAATTCCTTTGTAAAACCTTCTGAGCTCATATAAAAAGTCAATTCTGATCCAAGTAAAGCTAAAGAACCTGAACAAGCCCCATACATAAGTTAGTAAAGCATGGATTGCCTGTTGTATTATCATTATGTTAGTTTAGATAAGTCTGTTAAATGGAAAATGTTGAAATAACTGACAATAAAACACACCCAATTTAACAACCATCAGAAAGTCTTGCGAATTCTTCATGTTTGTGCATTTGTATGTTTTGTTGCTAATAGTAACATTTACATTACATTTGGTCAGTTAGCAGACGCTTTTATCCAAAGCGACTTACAAGGTGAGAACAGGGTTAAACACAACAACCCTGGAGCACATTGGTAACTTCAGTGGACCTGTGATTTGAACCGCCAACCTTCAGATTGATAGCCCAACACCCTGACCACTGAGCTACCACTCCCCAGTTACACTATAAACAAATGCTAACTACCATAATCCTGTTTAGAAATGCTTGGATAGCTTTAACTTCCATTTTTTTTTCTTTTTTGGGACTAATTGATTTCAGTAAATGCCATAAAATGATTTGAAATACATTAAGAACATGATCAATAAAGATCAAATTCCCGTCTCACTGGTCCCGCTGATTGTAAGAGCCAAAGACTAGTAAATGTCCGTGCCGCATGTGCCGTAGTAAGTCTTTGATGCCACCTGAGGTGTTGTTTGTAGGGGGTCATTTTTGCATCCAAGGTATCTTTGAGCAGTGCATAGTATGTGCACAAGCCCAAATATATTCCAATTTGCTTTTATTGTGTTTATTAAAGTTACCTATAATTTGTCTCTTGTGTTTTTCTGTCTCGGGTCTTGGGTTCGGAATTCCCACATTTTACTTGATGGAGTGAACAGCACTGAAAATTATTGTTTTATGCCAAAAACCTGATTATAAACACAGCAAACAATAGATTACACTAAATGACTTCATAATTAGAAAATCAAGAAAACATACTTTGAGCAAAGCTACCCAAACATTTGCTTTAGATGGTAGGTGTACTCATTTTTATCATGCTCATGTAATTACTGTCAGGAAGACAAATGTCTTGTTTAAACCAAAAGAACAAAGCTGACAAATTTAGATAATCTGAACCAATCCTTATTTCTCAACTGGTAGATAGTTGCTTCATTTTGTTTGATGGAGAATTTGTGTTACAGCATCACAACTCATGTTAATTGGTTGGTTATTGTGAAACGTGAAAAGTGAAAACGTATATAAACTGGAAGGTTCTACAGTCTTAATACAGCATCTGATTGAGAATCATCTTTTCACCTGCTGGATGTGAGAGAATGTCTTAATTCAGGAAACTTTCTTTTATTAAATCGTTTCATTTAAATATGCTTTTCTTTTTTCTCCAATCAGCTTAATACACAAACAGCCATGAAGATTGCTCTGATTGCAGTTTGCCTCATTGGACTGATCTGTGCTGCCATTGTAAGTAAAATGTACAACCAAACTTTATTCTTTATCTGATAAGACAAACAAACTGATTTTATTTGATAGGCTAATGAAGAGCATGAACGTGAAAAACGCTCTGGTGAGGTGAGTAAATCTGGCTTTATTATTTTAATTACATGCACCGATTTTATTTTAACTCATTAGTTAACTATTGTATAATTTACAGTCTTATGGAGGAGGATTCTATCCAAACTACAACAACAACAACAACAACAACAACAACCTGCTCAACCTCCTGATGTCCTTACTATTTGCACGACTGTTTCCAGCCCCTGCTCCTGCTCCAGCTGCAGGATAAAATGCCTTCCAGTTCTAAACTTGTCATTTTTATAACGTTTAAGTAATCAGTAAATACTTCAAATAAAATGTCAGAACTGCAAACTGATGTCTGATGTCTTACATTTTTAAATAAGTCATTCGTTTTTAAAGACTCAAAACAATGAAAGATAGTGAAAATGTGTTGCATGATAAACACCATGCTGTGAAAACTATTCATGTCAAAAGCATTAGCACAGTGAAACTTTGTGTGAGTTATATTAGTTTGGTTATAAAACACAAGGTTATAAAGCTTAAACAATATATTAAGGTACTAAACCTTAAAATCTTTGAGTAACAGCAGTCATCACATCAATATCACCTCCTAAATGAATCAAGATCAAATCTCTAATAGGTCAAGATCTATAAAAAGTAGCCTTTTAATATGATGGAATTAATCAAACTTATTTACCATTACCACATAAATATGAAACATGTTTGTAATACAGATTGGGGTAGCTAAAATAGATATTTCTTAAATGTTGCCTGTTGCTCAGATTAACTTGAAGTTACAAATAGTGAAAAAAAAAATGTTATATTTTACAGTGTGCTAAATAGCCAAAACTCAAATGCATATAGTGTTATAATATCTAACATAATGTTTATACTGTATAATACTATTTTTTTTCTTTATTTTATAATACAATAATAGTACATATTTTACTTTTTTTCCCCAGAAACAACTTAATAGGAATTATTATTGCATCCCATCAGTGCTCTATTAAAAATTGTTATGGTAATTTATATAAAATTAATTGTAAATCTCATACATATACAACATGTATTAAATCTATTTAAGTATATAAAAGCCTTATAGTCTAAAAATGAACACAGGCCATATTTCTAAATAATCATACATTTTATTATGATTAATAGATTTTCAGGGTTTGAAAAGTTGTTTTTTTTCTTCTTTTTCATCACTTTTTTTATGAAATACTTCACTGTCCATCTCCAATGTTGCTCATGATTAAATGAATTCCACCTTGCTCACCTTTATCCCATTGATATTAAACATTTTTGTAATACAGATTGTGGTAACTAAAAAGAATAATTCCTGAGTCACATGTTTTTTTGTTTAACCAGAATTTATATTAGTGTACAAAAAAGTTACATTTTAATATGTGCTAAAAATTGCAACATAAGGAAAATTCATATTTTCATACATGCCATGTTTACTAACATGCTAAAATTCTTAGTACAGTACTTTGATTTTTTATTGAACGCATTTTATAAAGCATTAATATTTACAACAATTACATTGTCCTTTCAAAAATGCAATTAAGTACATTTTTCACTTTCTTCAAGTACATTCAAAATGAATATTGCATCACTTTTCTGTTCTTTTTTAAAATATACATTTTGTGGTCATTTATTGAAATTTGTAACTCTACAAAATACATATATAATCACAAACAATAAAAAAATAAATTACACACACAGGCCAAAAAAATTATTGAAAATGTGACCTGTAAGCTGAATTTATTTTAAGCATACTTTTTAATCAAGAAAAATAGATTTAGTGTTTAAAAGTTTGTATTTTTTACTTCATTATTTTTTCCTGAAATACTTTTATAAAAATCACTGTCAAAATGTTCCCTATAAAGACTACATTAAATAAAATGTAGATATTTCATGTAACCTTAACTTTTGATTGTCAGGCACATATTACAAAAAAGCTCCAAAGAACTAAAATATTCATCTTAAATCTAAAGTAAATGTGTCCAAACCTTTACATAAGACTGTGGGTGGATACAGATTCACATCATGCTCATGTAATTCTGTCTTTGTGTCAAAAAGACAGATGTCTTGTTTAAACTATTTACCTAAATTAAGTAGTCACTCTGTTGAAAGTTAGATAATCTAAAATAATCATCATTTCCCAATTATTAGTTGCCTCACTGTCTGATGGAGAATCATAACTATTTGCTTAAGAATTTGTGTTACAGCATTTGTTTGATGGAGAATTCTGTCTATTTACTTAGAAATTTGTGTTACAGCATCACAATTCATGTTGATTGGTCCATTTTTTACTGAAAACCAATATAAACTGAAAGGTTCTACAGTCTTAGTACAGCACCTGATTGAGAATCATCTTTTCACCTGCTGGATGTAAGAGAATGTCTTAACTAAGGAAGCATTATTTTATTTAAATCATTTCATAATGACTATTATGTTTTTCTTTTTTCCAATCAGCTTAAAACACAAATAGCCATGAAGGTTGCTCTGATTGCAGTTTGCCTCATTGGACTGATCTGTGCTGCCTATGTAAGTAAATATTGCAACCAAACTTTATGCTTCATTTAAAAAATATATATATTTATTTGATTTATTTATTTGATAGGCTAATGAAGAGCATGAACGTGAAAAACGCTCTGGCGAGGTGAGTAAATCTGGCTTTATTATTTTATTTACATGCACCGATTTTATTTTAACTCATAAGTAAACTATTGTATAATTTACAGTCTTATGGAGGAGGATTCTATCCAAACTACAACAACAATAACAACAACAACAACCTGCTCAACCTCCTGATGTCCTTACTATTGGCACGACTGTTTCCAGCCCCTGCTCCTGCTCCAGCTGCAGGATAACATGCCTTCCAGTTCTAAACTTGTCATTTTTACAATGTAATCAGTAAATTCTTCAAATAAAATGTCAGAACTGCAAACTTAAGTCTGATGTCCTACATTTTTAAATAAGCCATTTATTTTTAAAGATTTATTAAAAACAATTAAAAATGGTGAATGTGTTACAGTGATAATCACCACGCTATGAAAACTATTCATGTTTCAATGTCAAAAGCAAAAGCACAGTGAAAGTTTGGCCAGCTTTGTGTGATTTATAATATTTTGGTTATAAAACACAAGGTTATAAAGCTTAAACAAAATATTAAAGTACTAAACCTTAAAATCTTTGAGTAACAGCTGTCATCACATCAATATCACATACCAAATGAATCAAGATCAAATCTCTAATAGGTCAAGATCTATAAAAAGCAGCCTTTTAATATGATGGAATTAATCAAACCTATTTACAATTACCACATAATAATATGAAACCTTTTTGTAACACAGATTGGCGTAACACAAGCCAAATTTCTAAATAATCATACATTTTATTATGATTAATAGATTTTCAGTGTTCTTCTTTTTCATAACTTTATGAAATACTTCACTGTCCATCTCCAATGTTGCTCATGATTAAATGAATTCCACCTTGTTCACCTTTATCCCATTAATATTAAACATTTTTGTAATACAGATTGTGGTAACTAAAAAGGATAATTCCTAAAAGTCACATGTTTTTCTGGTTAACTAGAATTTATAACGGTGTACAAAAAAGTTACATTATAAAATGTGCTTCAAATTGCAACACAAGGAAAATTCTTATTTTCATAAGTACCATGTTTACTAACATGCTAAAATTCATAATATAATTTGTTTTTTTATTGCAGTTATATTTATAATAATGCAATTAAGTACATTTTTCACTTTCTTCAAGTACATTCAAAATGAATATTGCATCACTTTTCTGTTCTTTTTTAAAATATAAATTTTGTGGTCATTTATTGAAATTTGTAACTCTACAAAATACATATATAATCACAAACAATAAAAAATAAATAACACATACAGGCCAAATAAAATATTTAAAAGGTGACATGTAAGCTGAATTTTTTTGAAGCATACTTTTTAATCTAGAAAAATAGATTTAGTGTTTAAAAGTTTGTATTTTTTACATCATTACTTTTTCATGAAATTCTTTTATAAAAATCACTGTCAAAATGTTCCCTATAAAGACTACATTAAATAAAATGTAGACATTTCATGTAACCTTAACTTTTGATTGTCAGGCACATATTACAAAAAAGCTCCAAAGGAATAAAATATTCATCTTAAATCTAAAGTAAATGTGTCCAAACCTTTACATAAGACTGTGGGTGGATACAGATTCACATCATGCTCATGTAATTCTGTCTTTGTGTCAAAAAGACAAATGTCTTGTTTAAACTATTTACCTAAATTAAGTAGTCACTCTGTTGAAAGTTAGATAATCTAAAATAATCATCATTTCCCAATTATTAGTTGCCTCACTGTCTGATGGAGAATCATAACTATTTGCTTAAGAATTTGTGTTACAGCATTTGTTTGATGGAGAATTCTGTCTATTTACTTCGAAATTTGTGTTACAGCATCACATTTCACGTTAATTGGTCCATTCTTTACTGAAAACCTATATAAACTGGAAGGTTCTACAGTCTTAGTACAGCACCTGATTGAGAATCATCTTTTCACCTGCCGGATGTAAGAGAATGTCTTAACTAAGGAAGCATTATTTTATTTAAATCATTTCATAATGACTATTATGTTTTTCTTTTTTCCAATCAGCTTAAAACACAAACAGCCATGAAGGTTGCTCTGATTGCAGTTTGCCTCATTGGACTGATCTGTGCTGCCTATGTAAGTAAATATTGCAACCAAACTTTATGCTTTATTTAAATATATATATATATATATATATTTATTTGATTTATTTATTTGATAGGCTAATGAAGAGCATGAACGTGAAAAACGCTCTGGTGAGGTGAGTAAATCTGGCTTCATTATTTTATTTACATGCACCGATTTTATTTTAACTCATTTGTTAACTATTGTATAATTTACAGTCTTATGGAGGAGGATTCTATCCAAACTACAACAACAATAACAACAACAACCTGCTCAACCTCCTGATGTCCTTACTATTTGCACGACTGTTTCCAGCCCCTGCTCCTGCTCCAGCTGCAGGATAACATGCCTTCCAGTTCTAAACTTGTCATTGTAACAATGTTTAAGTAATCAGTAAATACTTCAAATAAAATGTCAGAACTGCAAACTGATGTCTGATGTCTTACATTTTAAAATAAGCCATTTATTTTCGAAGATTAAACAAAAACAATGAAAGATAGTGAAACATGCTGTGAAAACTGTTCATGTTTTAATGTCAAAAGCATTAGCAAAGTGAAACTTCATCAAACTTATTAACTATTATCACATTAACATAAAACAGATTGGCGCAACTAAAACCTTGCTGTTTTTATTTTATATTTTATAAAGCAGTTATAGTTTCAACAAATCACATTGGCCTTTCAAATATGAAATTGAGTAGATTTTTCACAATTCAAAATGAATATTCTTTTACATTTAAATGGAATTGCAAATCTACATAATACAAATATAATCTTTGAAAAAAAAACATAGGCCAAATTAAATATTTAAAGGTGACATGTAGGCCACATTTCTTTAAAGCATACATTTTTGTGTTTGAAAAGTTAGTATTGTTTACTTTATTACGTTTTTATCAAAATATTTTAGAAAATTCACTGCACAAAATGTTTCCTATAAAGAACATATTAACTTAAACCAAAACCTCACAACTCGCCGTCAGCAAAATCATAATCACAAACTCCTTGAAAAGGGCAATTACATTTCACAAAACATTTCCTGAAGCAAAACATTTTTCTTTCCTAAAATGTAGACCTTATAACTTTTTTTTTTGCCAGGCACATATCACAAAAAAGCTACAAAGGACTAAAAATATTAATCTTTAAATCTAAAGTAAATGTGTTCAAACTTTACCTAAGACTGTGGGTTTATACAGTTTCACATCACGCTCATGTAATTCTGTATTTGTGCCAAAAACATTTGGGTAAATTTGGGTAAATCACACAAAGATAGATAATCTGAAATGATTCCCGTTTCTCAATTGTTAGTTGCCTCATTTTTTCTGATGGAGAATCATGACCATTTGTTTAATGTGTAACAGCACCAAAATACACGCTGATTGGTTGATTCTTGAGTGAAAATATATATTTATAAAGGAAGGCCCTTTAGCCTCAGTACAGCATCGAATTGAGATTCATCTTTTCACCTGCTGGATGTGAGAGCATGTTTTAATATTTAAATAATTTTTTTTAACTCAAACTTGATTTATGTAGCATTTTATGTCGTCCTTTTTCCCCCCCAAACAGCTTGAAATCATTAAATAGCAATGAAGACTATTCTGATTGCTGTTTGCCTCATTGGACTGATTTGTGCGGTCATTGTAAGTACTAAACCTACAATTTATAACCAAAACTATTAATTTAATAAGTCATAAAAAGCAGACTGATTTGTGTATTATTTTTTTAGGCTACTGAGGAGCTTGAACGTGACAAACGCTCTGGAGAGGTGAGAAAATCCAGATTTATTACTGTAAATATATGCTTTATTGTTTTTTTTTTGACTCAGAACTGTTACTATTATATAATTTACAGTCTAATGGAGGAGGATTCTACTATCAGTACGTTGTTAACAACAACAACCTTCTCAATAGTCTGCTGCCCTTTCAATTTGCGCGACTGCTTCGTCCTCCTGCTGCTCCTGCTCCTCCTCCTGCCCAAGGAAACGGCTAATGAACCTTTTAGTTCTACAAGCTTTTGTACCAACTTAATACAAGATAAGAAATTACTTTAAATAAAGATTATCATGCTGCAATCTGATGTCTTTATAATTCTTTTTATTTTTTTACTTAGACTTGACTTGTTTAAAGTGACAATATTTTTACCCAAATTTTTTCAAGACAAACATTTTACATACATACAAATACACAGATTCTCAACCCATATTTACAAAGCTAAGACACTAAGAGCCCAAAACACCATAAATAAATGCCCAAGACAATTTGGCTAAATAATAATAATAAGAAGAAGAAGAAGTAGAACAAATAACAGTGATAAAAATAATAAATTGTGAGCAAAAGCACAAACCCTTTTTTTATTAGACCAGTTTATACTACTGGATTCATGAATATATATATATATATATATATATATATATATATATATATATATATATATATATATATATATATATATATATATATATATACACACACACACACACCATGACACACACAGGTTATATTTCTTCTTAATTTCTATCTTAATATCAAATATCAAAAGAAATAATTAAAAAAAAAAGTTTATACTACTGGATTCATGAATATATATATATATATATATATATATATATATATATATATATATATATATATATATATATATATATATATTACACCCATACACACACACACACACACACCATGACACACGTGTGCACGCGCACACATACACACACAGGATATATTTTAAACTTAATATCAAATATAAAAATAAATGTAAAAAAAAAATTTTAATCATGTACGCTGAAGAAATAATTTAGGACATGTACATTTTTATTTCCTAATTTTTTTGGCTAACAACTAAAATGAACATGTATATGCATGTCATCAGTGGGAAAAGCTTTTGTTATTAAAAAGTATTTAAAACAAAACAGTTAAACTAATACCAGAATGTCTCAGTTTATGCGTTTATCCTCACAGTGGATTAATTGTGCAGCATAATGCTACAGGTTTAAGTTGTCAAGATTAATCTATTTTTACAACAAACAATCATTTAAGTCAATTAAGCCATCATAGTATCTTATAATAATCCTATTATATTTTCAGTAGGTGTGAAATGTGACACGTATCTTGTAATGTGCAATACCCTAATTCTCAATGTTATCTCATAATCTTTTTTTGTTTACGTTGCTTTTTAAAATCATATTCTGTTTATTTATATATTTTATATTTATGTATGTACTTCATGTCATACTTTATTAATTTATTAATAATGTTAGTGCTTAAGAATGTACTCAAGTAGTTGTCTGGTGTTGTGTTGTCTCAAGTAGTTAAGATGAAAAACAGTCCATCCTAGATTGTCATTCATTCATTCATTCATTATCTCCCGCTTTATCCTCTATTAGGGTCACGGTGGGGTTCCCCATGCCCATCCAGGGGAGAACGTCTCGGGCGCTGGGCAGATAGACCCAGGACAGGGCGCCAATCCATCGCTGGGTACACACTCACTCACACAGACACACTGTGGCAGTTTTTGAGAATTCAATTAACTTGATCCATGTTTTTGGACTGTGGGAGGAAACCGGAGAACCCGGAGGAAACCCACGCAAACACGGGGAGAACATGGAAACTCCACCCAGATGGGGATTCAAACCGGGAATCCCTAGCGCTGAGAGGCGAATGTGCTAACCACTAAGATCCTAGATTGTAATTTCCTAAATAATAGACTTGTAAATTCTTGCTCAACATTTGAAGATAGCTGAGGTATATGGTATGCATCTTGGGTACAATCCATGATAATTAGATCGCAGCCCAAGCATTTATTTAAAAGGCAGCACATTAACAATAATGCAGGTGTATGAAACTGAGCAACCTGAAAACCTGAGTCGTTTGACTTGCTTTAACGGTAAGCAAAGGTATTCTGAATTAAATTGTTGAATGTTTTTGTTACCAGGAAAGATGTGCAATTTGTAATGAATAATTATATTTGATTAAGTAAAAGTTTCAGAAACAAAATGAAGATTGCAATTGTGGCTTTGTGTCTGCTTGGATTGTACTGTGCTGTTTTTGTAAGTATTAAAATTTGCTAACAGTCAGTTGTTTTAAATAAACTCTTGCCTGTTTTATAAAAAACATCCACATGTCATTATAATGTCCGTTATATTTTCACAGGCTCATGAGGAGCATAAACAAGAAAAACGGTCCTGGAGCAATGAGGTATGTAAATAGTAAAATTTGTTTTTTTTTTATTCAATTTAGTAAAATAATTAATGTAGTTATATGTAAAAAAAAAAGTAAATTACTTTATGTAGATATGCTACCATGATATCAGTGGTAGTACGTAATGTAGTCGGTGGTAGTTACCTCACTGACATCTTTACAAAGACCTCCATTTAACATTTTTTTTATTTACTAATGCAGGCAGTAATGTTTAAATGTAATAAAAGTTTAATTAAACCTCTATGATATTATTTAACTATGTGACTAATATTTATTGTACATATTTATTTCAGTATGGAGGATATGGAGGAAATAACTTCAGCGGTATACTTAATTCACTGCTACCCCTATTATTGGCACGTCTGTTACCTGCTCCTGCTGCTCCAGCTCCAGGTCCAGCTCCAG
>JAFMOD010000629.1:425565-540507 GCA_019802435.1 Corydoras maculifer
CTATAATCTATAACATCCCTAATTTTTATGCCAATTCGATTTATCATACATTAGTATTTGTGTCTGCTTCTTGTCGTATCCTATTAGAATACAGAATTTGTAATTAAATTAAAAAATTAAATAATTAAATAATTAATTAAATAGTTCGCGGCACGGTGGCTTAGTGGTTAGCACGTTCGCCTCTCAGCGCTAGGGATTCCCGGTTCGAATCCCCATCTGGGTGGAGTTTCCATGTTCTCACTGTGTCTGCGTGGGTTTCCTCCGGGTTCTCCTGTTTCCTCCCACAGTCCAAAAACATGGATCAAGTTAATTGAATTCTCAAAAAAATTGCCCCCTATAGAGTGTGTCTGTGTGAGTGAGTGTGTGCCCAGCGATGGATTGGCGCCCTGTCCTGGATCTATCTGCCCAGCGCCCGAGACGTTCTCCCCTTGATGGGCATGGGGAACCCCACCGCAACCCTAATAGAGGATAAAGCGGGAGATAATGAATGAATGAATTAATTAAATAGTTCTTTACAGTGGCACGGGTAACATCTGTAACTTAAAAACAAAAATCCTTAAAGATCTGTTACGCTTTTGAACACTATTTCGCAAATTTTTTTTTAACTCAAATAACATCAATAACAGGTCTATATATATATATATATATATATATATATATATATATATATATATATATATATATATATATATATATATATATATATATATATTTATAAACTGCACAGGAACTGTAATCTGTATTTACAATCTACAAATTGTTTTGTTCTTCTTTTTAACATTGTGTAGCAGCAGATAAAAGCCCAGACACATAGCATCATGCAGTTAATAGAACTGTACCGTATGTATGGAGAGCTATGGCAGCAGGTCAGTGCTGATCTTATGATGATTTATAAATCATATATTATAAGTCTATTTATAGATACATATTTCTTTTTCCTCTATGCTTTAGGGGTTAAAAGTACCTCCTCCACCAATTCCACCGCAGGTAAAACTCAATTGCACAGCTTGTTTTAATAGTTTGTTAGGATATATAGAAACCTTTTATTTACATAGCGCTAGTTTTCGAGACCCTAATTTTTTGGGAGATTACCAAGAAGTGTCCGTTAGCAAATAAAATAAAATAAAAGTCATGAGCAAAATTAAATTTGTTTATTTTGACTATCATCATCCCCATTCCATACTCTGTATTGAGTTTCCACATGTTCGGTTTATCGTTCATTATTGTTATCACCTGTTTATATTGTATATCAGTTTATTACTTTCCTTCCCATTGGTTTCCTCTTCCTGTTTTTTTACTATTTAAGTCACTGACCCTGTAATTTCAGTTAGGATCATTTCTTTGGGTTAGATAAACTTTTCCAAGTATACTATTTTGTTAAAGTGAGCATACAGACCCTTTAGCTATTAATGTTAATTCAGTTAATGTGTTCTCTTAAGATCCTTTCTGAAAATATATGCCTTGTCAGTTCCACCAAGTCTCTTTATGTTTAGCTTCACCTGTACTGCCAGACTATATCGCCCCATCATAACCCCACAATTATGATATGCCCAACCAGCATATTCAGGCTAATTTTATTATTTAGTCCTATTAACATTCCTTCTTAAGTTTTATTATTTCTTATTATATTTTTGCAATATCATATTTGCCACTTGGTTTTATATTGATGAATCTTGCAAATAGACATTTTTTCTCTCCTTGCGAATGTCAATAGTACAATGTTATTTGTGGTGTGTTGACAGAATTGTTGAGGAATTCTTTTAAAAGCTTCTAATTTATGACCACAACAATATACCAACACAAATTACTAAACAAGAAGTTGTGTAGCTCAAACTTCAATCTTTTAAGCTTAAATGTCTTATTGTCTGTGTATAGCCTGAAGCAGACATATTAGAGAGTCATTATACTAAACGAACAATCAAAGCAAATCAAATTTGACTCATGAAACTCATTATTATTGTACAAGTACTAGCTCGAGCGGTACTGGCTTAGTTTTCCCATAAAGTTTCTCATATTTGTATTTAGCATCAACCTTTATGTTGTTTTCAGAGATACTTCTTTAGTAACTCTCCAGTGCTATCCACTAGAGGAGATGATTCTGATGACGAAGCTCGGGTAAATCACTGTATTCTAACTGCATTTAACTTTACAGATGGATTTTAGTTCTCAGGATTACTACCTGCAAAATATTCGATAGCCAAGGATACATAGGTTGAACTAGTTGTAGGGTAATAAATATGTTTACAATTAAAAACACATTCATATATATAGTATACACAACATGCAGTTTCTTAGTAGAAAAAACAGAATGATACATACGCATATACAAAGGTTGGTATTTTTCACTTTTTTGAATTATGTATATAACAATTACTTGGTACAGGCGGCTTAGTGGTTAGCATGTTCGCCTCTCAGCGCTAGGGATTCCTGGTTCGAATCCCCATCTGGGTGGAGTTTCCATGTTCTCCCCGTGTCTGCGTGGGTTTTCTCCGGTTTCCTCCCACAGTCCAAAAACATGGATCAAGTCAATTGAGTTCTCCAAATTGCCCCATATAGAGTGTGTCTGTGTGAGTGAGTGCGTGCCCAGCAATGGATTGGCGCCCTGTCCTGGGTCTATCTGCCCAGCGCCCGAAACGTTCTCCCCTGGATGGGCATAAACCCCTCCGCGACCCTAATACATAGGATAAAAGCGAAAGATAATGAATGAATGTATTACTTTGTACAATATAACATTTACAGTAGTGAAATGGATGCAAATGAAAAAGAAAAAAAAGCTGGGACAAGGTTTTTAAAATATCATAAGGTCCCTGTATCCTGAGAATATTTATCTTAATGTACAAATAACATAATTTTAGAAAATAATTACATTCAGCATTATGTATTTCTAAAGCCCCTCTTCAACGGACTACACCCAGCTGAAGCTGCAATGCCACTGAACTCTGATGAAACTGAAGCAGCAGAAGAGTCTGAAGGTCCAGAAGGAACCGAAGGTCCAGAAGGTGCTGAAGGTGCCGAGGGAGTCGAGTCGACGGCTGTTTATGGCACAGAAAATCCATTTGAATCTGAAGCCAACAGAGATTATTCTTCTTCTACAGATTTTCCTGCTGGTTATGAAGCTGGTGTAGGAAACACTGATCATGAAATGACAGAAACTCACAACTTGCATTTTCTGTAAACAGTATTAGTTACATTTGGTCAGAATAAGATTGGTTCTCATTTAATGCTTAATTGAAAATGTTGAGGGCCTACATATTAAGTGTAACTAACAGAATCTTGTTTTCTTTTTTTTTTCTTTGAATAAAAGTCTACAACAGTTTAAATAATGTGACTGATGATCAATTAAGTTGTGATGCCAGGCTACCAGTTAAAACTTGAGTTTTCAAACTTATAAAAATGCTGACAGGGCAAATGTGACAACCACTAAGCCACTGTGTTCCGCGATACTGTGTAAAACCATATTAAGTGTGCAATCATGTCAGATTTCATTACTGTTGCTCAATCTGAGTGAAAAGTGGACTTTTTTACTTAACCACCTTCGTGCTTGGGGATGGTATCCTTCTAGTCGTAATTCCTGCCTTTCCTGCCCCATGACAAACAACAGAAACAGAAAACCTTTCTGTATGTTGTTTCTGATGTTGGGCGCTTTCTCCCATAGTCCAAAACCATGCCAATAAATAAACTGTTGATACTAAATTGCTTCCAGCTAAGGGTGTGTGTATTTAAGTACTTGGCTGTGTGTCTGAACATACATGGCTGGGTTTGTTGTTCATGCTGGTTCATGGATTCCTGCATACCATCTAATATGTATTTCTGCCAAAGGATCCAAGTGAAAGACTACTTATTTTGTCACAAAATTTAATTTATTGTTTTGCAACAAAACTCTAAACACACATACAAACACCATAAAAAAATGTTTAAATGTAAAATTAAAAAAAAAAAAAATTTACAATCTTATTTTGAAAATATTATGCAAATAAATTTGACACATGGATTCTAGCTGTATACTTTGCAAACAGAAGTAACATGTAAATGATCAGTGGCTTAGCAAAAAAAAAACCTAAAGCAACAATATATTCTACTCTTCAGATTTTGTATTTTAATAAAAGCTAAATAAAATAAAAGTGGCATAAAATTTAGCTTATGTTCATGAAAAGAAAATTACAATAAAATCGAACTGCATCATTAAATCTCTACCCTCAGTGATATAAGGAACCAAAACATTAAAAATACAAGTTAATAAAACATATTATATACTATAATATTGTATATTTTTAAGAGATGCTGTTATTAAGTGTCGGCAGAAACATACAGGACAGCGTGCCAATCCATCACTGTGCACACACGCATTCACACACACACGCACGCACGCACACACACACACACACACACACACACACACACACACACACACACACACACACACACACGCACACTATATAGGGGTAAAATTAAATGGGGGAATTTGGAGCAGTCAATTTTGCCTGAATCCATGTTTTTGGACTGTGAAGGAAATCAGAAAACCCAAGCCGACATGAGGAGAACATGCAAACTCCCAAACACCCAAATCGTGAATCAAATCTAGATCCCCATCGCTAAAAAGAGGACATGCTAATTCAGTTCAATTCAATGAAATAGTGTAATTAATAAATGCTTTATTAATTATATTATATATTTTAAATGTAAAAAACTCTTTTTATCCAGATAATTTCAAAATTCTCCAGATCCTTTCATGCAACATTGTCTGTACAAATATCTGAAAGCCTGATTTAATCAAATAAGCCTTTGAATTCTTAGAGATCATATTATCTTTACAATGCAAACAGCATTAGTTTAAGCCATACAGTGTTAAATACTGTATAGTGTGCATTCCTATAACACTACATTAACCAAACATTTCAAGTAAATGTTTGATTACTTATTTTTTATTTAAATAGATTTTTTTTATTATAACACATTTGTAATGCAAAATCAAGATTGCATGTTTAGTGTATTAAGTTCCTCCCTACAATCAAGCTCCACCCTCTTACCTTCTTCTTCTCCGTAGCTCTTTTTTCGAGCCGCACCTCCATTACGGAATGATTTCAGTGATATTCGTGAGAGTGCAGAACTATCGGTCTGTGTGGAACGTCGTCTGGAAGTAGTGGTCTGTTCTGAGTTGGTGCCATCGAAAAGTTTGGCCATAAATCCGAGTCCTGCACGCCGGATGTGGGAACTGCCCGCAAATACATACAGTAAAGGGTTTATGCTGCTGCTCAGGAAAGCAAATGCTGTCACGATGGGACGTACAGGCTTTGCGACAGCTAGAAGATCAGCGTTGTTGTTCAACAGCCCCATTATCTAGATTAAAAGAAAGAAAGAATTAAAAGTGAAAATGCATTTTTTTATTTTATTTTATGAGTGGTTATCAAGGCGGCACGGTGGCTTAGTGGTTAGCATGTTCGCCTCTAAGCTCTTGGGATTCCCGGTTCGAATCACCATCTGGGTGGAGTTTCCATGTTCTCCCCGTGTCTGCGTGGGTTTCCTCCGGGTTCTCCGGTTTCCTCCCACAGTCCATGAATCAAGTCAATTGAGTTCTCCAAATTGCCCCATGTAGAGTGTGTTTGTGTGCGTGTCAGTGTGTGTGAGTGTGTGCCCAGCGATAGATTGGCGTCCTGTCCTGGGTGTATCTGCCCAGCGCCCTGGATGGGCATGGGGAACCCCCCCCCCCCGCTACCCTAATATAGGATAAAGCCGAAGATAATGAATAAATGAATGAATGAGTGGTTATCAATTGCATAAGGCACTCAGCGGGGTTACGTCAGCTGTGGTTTGCGCTACCAAGCGCACTGATTTTGGTCTATGGGTAAGATTTTAAATAGAACTTTCATTTATTTATTTATTCATTCATTATTTCCTATATTAGGTTCATGGTACAGGAGTACCCAGGACACTGCACCAAATTATTGCTGGGCACAAACAGACACACTGTTATTCCCATGCAGACACAGGCAGAACATGGAAGCTCCAGCCAGTCTGCGTGGGTTCCCTCCGGGTTCTCCGGTTTCCTTCCACAGTCCAAAAACATGGATCAAGTCAATTGAATTCTCCAAATTGCCCCATATAGAGTGTGTCTGTGTAAGTGAGTGTGTGCCCAGCGATGGATTGGCGCCCTGTCCTGGGTGTATCTGCCCAGCGCCCAAAACGTTCTCCCCTGGATGGGCATGGGGAACCCCTGCGACCCAAATATAGGATAAAAGCGGAAGCTAATGAATGAATGAATGAATAATATAGTATTAATCTATACAAAATCTATACATGTATTAGAGTAACCAAAACTAATATAGTGAAAGAACAATTATAAAACAATTTACTATCCTAGAGAAGGATGTTGGGAAAATTTCGCAGGCAACTGTATGATGTGCTTTGGGATCCATGATGTATTATACAGTACCTGTATTATGTTAATTGTGTGGTAGGGCAACCAAAAAACAGCGAAGGTGATAATAATAAGGAGGATGAGAAGGCTCCCCTTCACGCGACCATGAAACATAGCACTTCGCAAACGGCAGACGACACATGAGTAGCACAGGATGATGAAAGTGAAAGGGATCATGAAACCAAATAATGTCTCCATCATGTACTGGAAGACAGGATGTCCTGTGCTGCCCCAGTGATATGGTATACAGTAGAACAAGGACACATTCTTGTTCGGCTGCAGATTACTGTTAAAAGAAGGAGAAAAGTTATACAGATAATATAGTAGATATTATTAGTTATACAAATGATATACTACATGTCATTTAGATTACAACTGCCATTAAAAAGGCTTTAAAAAGTATTAGGAGCGATAGGGAATGTTATGATATTTTAGAAATGCGTGCAAATCAAGCAAAACAGACAATTCTTGTCTTGTAAAATGGACTGAAAGGTTTAAATGTAATCATGGATTAACACTGAATGTTTGCAAGTCTAAATAATATTTATTGTAGCATTACATTTTCAAGAATCTCTTTGCTGTGTCATTGTCTTCACTACACAGAACCTATACAGAATGTCCACTCCCAATTTTCAGCATAATAATGAAAATCTGATGCTTTAGCTTACTAAGATATGGATATTTTTTTCAAATATTCAAATTCTCTATAAATTACCAGTGGGTGGCCCAGTGGTTAGCGTGTTCTCCTCTCAGCACCAGGGATTCCCAGTTCGAATCCCAATCTGGGTGGAGTTTCCATGTTCTTCCCGTGTCCGCGTGGGTTTCCTCCGGGTTCTCCGGTTTCCTCCCACAGTCCATAAACATGGATCAAGTCAATTGAATTCTCCAAATTGCCCCATATAGAGTGTGTTTGTGTGTGCGTCTGTGTGAGTTAGTGTGTGCACAGCAATAAATCAGCGCACTGTCCTGAGTGTATCTGCCCAGCGCCTGAAACGTTCTCCCCGGGATGGACATGGGGAACCCCCCCACGACCCTAATAGAGGATAAGCGGGAGTTAATGAATGAATGAGTTTCATTACAATAAGGTTTTTCAAATTATCTTATTATGAACTCTTTTAAAATAGTCTTTAATAAGCATTGCATAAGCTAAAGAAAATTGGAGCTTAAACATTGACTTGTAAAAACTTTATCTACTAAATCAACAGCAAAACAGAGTTATAATTTTAAAATATATATTGTATCATACTCAAATCTTTTCTTACTTTGGCTCTTATGTACTTATGCTGTTGCAAGCTGCTCAAATTGTGATATATATTTCTCAGTCAGATTAGTTGTTGTCTCCATACGACACTGGCTGATGCTTCTGACACCTACATTATTCTCAAAATCGTCAGAAACCCCCCACTTTCTTCACTTTAATTTCATTTATATAATTTTTTGTTCGTTGTCATATTACATACAAACACCCACAGTTTTACAGGAGCTTGGTACCTTTTAAGGTTTCTTCATGTAAGGGAAATTTTTCTTTCCGTCATGATTTGATGTAGAGATTAGAATTGACTTAACTTGCGTCTCCGATCTGGTTTGAGGTTTTGTTTGAACTTATCGCCTGTCTGTGTTGTTGACATTTTAAAATGTATGAATTATGGAAGGTATTTATGATAGAATATGTTATGAGCTGCTAGTTCTAACTAAATACACTTTGCTTATTAACCTATTGGATTAATAAATACAAAACAAAATATTATATTAGGTTTATATTGAAAAAAGTACTCCAGAAACACACAAACCTGCGATAGAATGGCATTGGTATTGCCAAAGTAAAGGCCAAGGCCCAGATCCCCAGCATGAGTATATAAAGTACTTTCCTTTTCCTCAGTTTCTGGGACAGAAATGGCTTGGTGACAGCTAGCCAGCGGTCCATACTCATCAAGCAGATCAGATAAATTGAGACATACATGTTGACACAACAGAGATAGTGAACAGTCTTGCACATGCCACTACCAAACTCCCAGGCTTTTCCTCCAGCAATATAACGTATGAACAAAGGGGCACTCAGGAGCACAAAAGCATCCGCTCCTGCCAGATTTAGGACCATGAGGCATGTCACAGATTTTTGCTGGACACGAAACAACACTGTCCACACGACAAAGAGATTCCCAGGAAAGCCAAATACAAAGGCAATAACCAGGATTGCTAGTCCAAGCTGATCTGATGATGATAGGGTTGCACTAGTTTGCAGAATAGGTTTGGTGATGTTTAAAGTTTCCATTTTTAAAGTTTGGATGGGTATGTTTGCGTAGATCAGTGCTGGCGTACTAAAGAGGGGCTACAAAAGACAAAAAAAAACATTATATATTATATATTTGATAAATATATGTTTTCTTTTATGAAAATGATTTTATGATTCTTTTATGAAATATATACATAAAATTAGGCAAGCACCTTATATATACATTTGCTTAGCAATGCTTGAGTGTAAATTGTCTTTATATTGTTTGTAATGTTAGACAAAATTCCGCACCCCATTCCTTAAATATAAAATATAGGAAAAAAGAAAAAAAATACATATATATATATATATATATATATATATATGCATTTTGCAAGTTTTTATTTTTACATAAATAAAAAAATTATATATATATACAGTATATATATATATATATGTGTGTGTGTGTGTGTGTGTGTGTGTGTGTGTGTGTGTGTGTGTGTGTGTGTGTGTGTTATATGTAAGTGTAAGATTAATATAAAATGCATTTACCTATACAGTATAAACAATGCTGACCTTGTTTTCCAAATACAAAAGTAAAGAGACGTTTTGCATTGATTACAAGTAGGTTTATAAAAGCCAATTTACTTTTAATCAAAAATCAATAATAGAAATCAGCACAGGCTTAACAACTCCAAAATGCAAAATGTACGTATGTTAAAATGTTCAAAATATTAAACGTCTAGTTGTCTGCACAGGTTGCTTAACTAAATTATTATTCAAATAAATGTAATAACACAATTAAACACACAAGCATTTACAATAACAAGGCGTGAGAAGCCCTACCTTTAGGTGCAAAATCTGTGGAAGATAATGACTAATTATTTTTGTACATCAGCCCTTTCTTTCTCAGTACAGCTGACTAAAAAGAACACCACTCTTACAACACACAGGAAAAATGACTTAACAACGTAAACACATCCTTCCTCCTTTACATAGAGTAACGATACTATAGTTTTAAGCTAAGGTGATGTTTGGATATTATAGGCAGGAGGGAAACACAGAATTATCAAAAAAGACAGACATTATCTATATATTATCTAATAAAAAATACAGTTCTACCAACTTATACAAGCACTTAAATGTTTGAAATTAAACTATTCTTGATCTGGTTTGTATCACAACACCTTTAATACATGAGTGAGCAATTCTCAATGTTATAGTGTTTTTTTACCACTCAGTTTAACATGCTCATGAGAAGGCTGCAAACACGTGTGTGTGTGTGTGTGTGTGTGTGTGTGTGTGTGTGTACATGCGTGCATGTGTTATAGACACAAAGATAAATAATAATATCTTAAAGTAATTCTAATAAAAAAACATTTAAAATTTAAATAGTAAAACTCTTCAAGGATGTGGTTAAGATTTACCATGGAACGTTTTAGACTGTTGTGTCATAGTTGTTGCTGAAACAGAGTATTGCAAAGATTTGTAATTGTGCAATATTTTTATTGATATTTTATGTGCATGTATGTCTTCCAATTCATTTGCCATTAAAACTGTATGTGCTTGACAACAAAAGAAGTCATTTTAAAACATCTTTTGAAATCCATCCCCTTAAAGGTGCACATAGTACCCAACAAATAACAGAAAAGGCAGGTTTCTTTGTGTAAGCATGTATATACCATAAGAAGCCACGAATAGGGAAGTGGGGATGACTAAAAAGCAGGAAAAAGATAATAAAAAGCTTTTTAAAGAAGCAGCACAAATGTTAATACTGAACTCAAGCACATAAATATATAAGCTGCTGTGTTATTACCATCACTGCACAGTGCTATTTAAGTTTGTCATGTGTTGTTTAATCTGGCAGGATGTCAGATTCTACACAAAGTTTATAAAAAAGACTGGACTGCAAATTTTCCCTTGTTGTTTATTATTAACTGATAAGATCATCTTTCAAAATCTCTTTTTTCAAAATCTTTCAAACTTAAAGAATAAAAAAATAAATGACTCCTTTCAGTAGTGCAAACTACTAACAACATACAAACTTATTTTGCTGCCAAGTGCTAACATTTACAACAAAATTATTTATATATATATATATATATATATATATATATACATTATTCATTATCTCCCGCTTCATCCTCTATTAGGGTCGCGGTGGGGCTCCCCATGCCCATCCAGTGGAGAACGTCTCGGGCACTGGGCAGATAGACCCAGGACAGGGCGCCAATCCATCACTGGGCACACACTCACTCACACAGACACACTCTATGGGGCAATTTTAAGAATTCAATTGACTTCATCCATGTTTTTGGACTGTGGGAGGAAACCGGAGAACCCGGAGGAAACCCACGCAGACACGGGGGGGGGGGGGGGGGGGGGGGGGGGGGGGGGGGGGGGGGGGGGGGGGGGGGGGGGGGGGGGGGGGGGGGGGGGGGGGGGGGGGGGGGGGGGGGGGGGGGGGGTTCGAAGCTAGCGCTGAGAGGCGAACGTGCTAACCACTAAGCCACCGTGCCGCATATATATATATATATATATAGAGAGAGAGAGAGAGAGAGAGAGAGAGAGAGAGAGAGAGAGAGAGAGAGAGGATTTTCTATGTTCTCCCCGTGTCTGCATGGGTTTCCTCCGGGTTCTCCGGTTTCCTCCCACAGTCCAAAAACACAACCTTAAGAAAAATGACTTTTTCTACATTTAATGTAAATGTAAATAACATAGACCTTTCAGGCGGCACGGAGGCTTAGTGGTTAGCACGTTCGCCTCTAAGCTCTAGGGATTCCCAGTTCGAATCCCCATCTGGGTGGAGTTTCCATGTTCTCCCCGTGTCCACGTGGGTTTCCTCCGGGTTCTCCGGTTTCCTCCCACAGTCCAAAAACACAACCTTAAGAAAAATGACTTTTTCTACATTTAATGTAAATGTAAATAACATAGACCTTTCAGGCGGCACGGAGGCTTAGTGGTTTAGCATGTTCTCCTCTCAGCTCTAGAGATTCCCAGTTCGAATCCCCATCTGGGTGGAGTTTCCATGTTCTCCCCGTGTCCACGTGGGTTTCCTCCGGGTTCTCCGGTTTCCTCCCACAGTCCAAAAACTTGGATCAAATCAATTGAATTCTCAAAATTGCCCCATAGAGTGTGTCTGCGACCCTAATAGAGGATAAGCGGGAGATAATGAATGAATGAATATATATATATATATATATATATATATATATATATATATATATATATATATATATATATATTTTTTTTTTTTTTTTTTTTTTTTTTTTAATCTGTACATTTAAGAAGTAAGCCTCGTTTTTATATTTGTTGCAATTTTTATGGTTTAAAACACTAAATAAACAGCAGCAGACAAAGACACCAATTATGTTTTAAATATCCTGGAAAAGCTGTAAAATTAAACACCAGTTAAATGTAATTAACAGTATGTAACAATTTAAAGTTACAACCTGCTGCAGAAAGAGAACTGAGAGGACTGAGTCCAGGGTAGGTGATGTGGAGGAAAAGTGGTATTTAATCCAGAAGACACTGGGGAAAGAGACATAGTACTCACAGATGACAAAACCTGAACTAAACTGATGCCCCTACATGCGGCATGAAGACACCCAGGGAATATATACACAAGTGATGGGAAAAACACAGCTGAATAAATGTTAAATAATACCAATAAAGTCGAGGTAGGGGTGATAGGGTGGTACCATTACAAGTTGACATTAAAGTCCACTATATGGACACACCTCTTAATAAATGATTTTACTTGATTTATTTAGACTTATAGCCAAAAGTGTATGAGATCAAACATCAAGCCATGCATTTTAACTTTTGGGGAACCATAGTAAGCACAAAGCAAGGTCCATAAAGGTGTGTCTAATTGAGTTTGGTGGTAAAGACAGCCAGCTCAGAGTCCTCACAGCATCCTCATCTTTCAGGTGAACAAGAATGGAGATTGCAAGCTGGTCTTATTCAGCCAACATCAGTGACTTACCTCCCAAATGTTTTTTTGGATGGATGAGCAATTTTTGGAATTTTTTTGAGTGCCAGCTTTTATAGCTTCAAAAATCGGATTAACTTCCTAATTCCTAACAGCTTCTGTAAAAGTAATGTGCAGCTTTCCTCATACGTATGTCCATGTAGTATAAAAGGTTTCAAAAAATGCCAAAACGCTAAATAACTAATAAATTCTGTCAGTTTCAAAGATACTAGTGAAACGTCTGATTGGTAAAATAATGGACATGCTAAAGTATTAAAGTAGAAATGAAACTTTTCTCTGGATAAAATGTAATGCCATGCAGCAGTGGTGTTTAAGAAATATCGTTTAAAAAACATGAAACAATGGCAGCTGGGTTTATGAAACAGTTTTGTACATGACCGTGGTGTCAGGAAACAGCAAACATTCAAAAATAGGAAATATAAACATTCATTCATTATCTCCCGCTTTATCCTCTATTAGAGTCGCGGTGGGGTTCCCCATGCCCATCCAGGGGAGAACGTCCCGGGCGCTGGGCAGATAGACCCAGGACAGGGCGTCAATCCATCTCTGGGCACACACTCACTCACACAGACACACTCTAAATGGGGCAATTTTTGAGAATTCAATTAACTTGATCCATGTTTTTGGACTGTGGGAGGGAACCGGAGAACCCGGAGGAAACCCACGCAGACACGGGGAGAACATGGAAACTCCACCCAGATGGGGATTCGAACCGGGAATCCCTAGCGCTGAGAGGCGAATGTGCTAACCACTAAGCCACCGTGCCGCCCGGAAATATAAACATAATAAATATATTTTTTCCCCAATCTAATCAGATTCTCATCTTTTAATATATCAATCCTGGACATATAATATATCAATCTGGAAACAGATGTCTTATAGTATTTACTAACAAATCAAATGTAAATTGGAACATCTTATGAACAAAGAAGTACTATCAGAAACAAACAGTGAAATTAAGACAGATATGATAAACAATGCCGCAACCAAGTGCACCAATTTCTTAAAAAAACTTTGAAGTCCTCACAGAAAGTGCAAGCTATTATTGCTTCACAGTGTGTGGTTGTCCTAAGAAGAAGCCACAAAAAAGTCCTTTAGAACCTTATAAAATATTTAAAGTCAATCCAAAGGTCCTCAACCAATGGTCTCCCACTATAGGCAGCCATTTTAATTTTGCAAATGTGTGCTGTGTTTTTTACTGATGGAACTGGAGTTGTCACTGATTGTTGAGTCTGACTCCTTATAGCGCAATTGCTCCACTTCTCCCTCTTGTTGAACATGGCAGTTCTGACTCTTTAGGGTTTTGCGAGACGATGAATCACGGCCTGTGGTCTCAAAGAGGCGTGCCATAAAGGCCAGACCAGCACGCCGAATGTACGATTTTCCTGCAAACATGTAAAGAATGGGGTTTACACAGCTGCTGATGAAGGCCATGGCAGAAGCAAAGGGTCGCAGAATAGTCCGCATCCGATGTCTGTACAGTAAACAAAAAATGCAGAAAGAGGGGGAAGTTTGCAATAAGTTTATTAATTAATTAATGCCATTACATGCTTAGTTTATCTTCTGTATGCTGTAGCTACCTACCTGTCAATCTACCATCATCATCATCATCTTTTATAAATACAAAATCATATAAATTTCCGCTTCAATAAAAACAAGAATTTTTTATTGTGGTAAACTGGCTGAATGTGTTACTTTCACAAAGGAAATGTAGAAAAATCAACTGTTGCAAATAAATATCATTTTGCATACAAGCCTTCCATCTTTGATGTGAAAATGTCATTTTACAGCTCAGTTATTTTAAAAAAGACACAAAAGTGTTTTTTAAAGCTGTATTTTTGACATATATTTGTAAATCCCTATGGTTTCTTATATTCTCAGATTATAACCACTGCAAAATAAACATATTATTTTATTATTATTTTAGTAATTAAAGGTCTGGGTTACTTACATCTTGTAGTTTTCAGGCCGTAATGCTTCAGCCACCTGTGAGTACAGACAACATACTTCCTTAAAGACACTTCCTTCAAATATTTTAAGTCCCATCTTTTAAACACGATGACATGCATTTGGTCATTTTGCAGATTTTGTGTGGAAGAAATATAGAATTAGTGATCATATCATTAATTGCAGGGCGGCACGGTGGTTTAGTGGTTGGTACGTTCGCCTCTCAGCGCTAGAGATTCCCAGTTCGAATCCCAATCTGGGTGGAGTTTCCATGTTCTCCCCGTGTCCACGTGGGTTTCCTTTGGGTTCTCCGATTTCCTCCCACAGTCCAAAAACATGGATCCAGGTCAATTAAATTCACCAATTTGCCCCATATAGAGAGTGTGTGAGTGTGAGTGAATGAGTGATAGATTGACGCCCTGTTGTGGGTGTATCTGCCCAGCGCCTGAAACGTTCTCCTCTGGATGGGCATGAAGAACTCCCCCGCGACCCTAGTAAAAGGATAAAGCGGAAGATAATGGATAGATAATTAATCTCTGTTATGAGAACTATTGCAAACCCTGTATGTAAATCACCAAAGTACATTTATTTCATTCTTATTAGCAGTAATTGTGGAAATTTAATTTACCTGGTATAATAGAATATTCATTTAACATTGTGTTTGCAGTGAAAAATCCAAAACACAACACAACCTTAAGAAAAATGACTTTTTCTACATTTAATGTAAATGTAAATAACATTGACCTTTCAGGCGGCACGGAGGCTTAGTGGTTAGCACGTTCGCCTCTAAGCTCTAGGGATTCCCAGTTCGAATCCCCATCTGGGTGGAGTTTCCATGTTCTCCCCGTGTCCACGTGGGTTTCCTCCGGGTTCTCCGGTTTCCTCCCACAGTCCAAAAACATGGATCAAGTTAATTGAATTCTCAAAAATTGCCCCATATAGAGTGTGTCTGTGTGAGTGAGTGTATGCCCAGCGATGGATTGGTGCCCTGTCCTGGGTCTATCTGCCCAGCGCCCGAGACGCTCTCCCCTGGATGGGCATGGGGAACCCCACCGCGACCCTAATAGAGGATAAGTGGGAGATAATGAATGAATTGACCTTTCCCCCGAGTAGAGTACATACCTGAAACATGTTGACGATGTGGTATGGCAACCATAAAACCCCAAAAGTGACAACAATAGCCAGAATAAGTTTTTCAGTACGAATGTGTTTCTGAAAGCGTGACTGACGAATTTTGTGAAGTATACTCAGGTAACTGGCCAAGATCAAGCTGTATGGCAGCAAGAAGCCCATCACTGTTTCTGTACTGTAGTGCAGCACTGCCTTAAATGACATAAGACAAAGATTTAATTGGTCACAGGGAAAATGCAAACATAAAAACCTGTGCAAATATTTTTTTAAGTCACCATGCTTTCTCTTTATAAAACGTTATTTAAATCTGATCTGTTGTCAGAAAATCTGCCATAATAGCTTTAATATGTTTTCTAAACGGTGGCACGATGGCTTAGTGGTTAGCACGTTCGCCTCTCAGCGCTAGGGATTCCCGGCTCGAATCCTCATCTGGGTGGAGTTTCAATGTTCTCCCCGTGTCTGCGTGGGTTTCCTCCGGGTTCTCCGGTTTCCTCCCACAGTCCAAAAACATGGATCAAGTCAATTGAGGTCTCCAAATTGCCCCATATAATGTGTGTATGCATGTGTGTCTGTGTGAGTGAGTGTGTGCCCAGTGATAGATTGGCGCCCTGTCCTGGGTGTATCTGTCTAGCACCCGAAACATTCCCCCCTGGATGGACATTGGGGAATCCCATGCGACCCTAATAGAGGATAAAGCAGAAGATAATGAATGAATGAATGTTTTCTAAACCTAGAAATATAACATTTCATTTTTTTAAAAACACCAAACCTATATGAATTAAAAATGTACTGTTATAATAACAGAGCAGCAGAAGTTATGATACTTGCATTTTGAAGATAAAGTTTAAATTTAGTGTTAAAAATGACAACACTCTTTGTAGTTAAAACATACTATGATGTATTTTCTGTTACATGCTTATAACATAGTACTTTTAACTTGGTCTTGTGATGCCATTTAATGCAAATTATGGTTTATGTTTAAAACATGTTGTATGGTTTAAACATATTTGATTGCACTGTGCCAATAAAATAGCACCAGGCTCTTAAAGGGAATGGCAAGTGACATGCTGATTGGTTTATTGCTGATGTGACACCTAAAACACCATTCCATTTATCACTTCATCACGAAATACACAATGACACACTCTAAATCCAGCTGCAGGGTTGACATTTCAGTAAAGATTAATTACTCAAATAAGGTATTTTGGTGGCTTAGTGGTTAGCACGGTCGCCTCTCAGCTCTAGGGATTCCCGGTTCGAATCCCCATCTGGGTGGAGTTTCCATGTTCTCCCCGTGTCTGCGTGGGTTTCCTCCGGGTTCTCCGGTTTCCTCCCACAGTCCAAAAACATGGAACAAGTTAATTGAATTCTCAAAAATTGCCCCCTATAGAGTGTGTCTGTGTGAGTGAGTGTGTGCCCAGCGATGATTTGGCGCCCTGTCCTGGGTCTATCTGCCCAGCGCCCGAGACATTCTCCCCTGGATGGGCATGGGAAACCCCACTGCGACCCTAATAGAGAATAAGTGGAAGATAATGAATGAATGAATGAATGAAGGTATTTTGAATGATAATTGATTTAAACATCTCTGTAAACTTACATATATTGGCGCAGAGTGTTTGCAGTCACACACTTGCATATACAGTTCTGTTTTCCTATTTAGAACCCTGCTTATATTTCTGAACACCAACACAGGCACAGCGAAAACCAGAGCCAGGATCCAGAGTATTACAGTCACATGTACCATTCTCCGGTAGCCAGCAATGGTGCCAGAACTGTGAGGCCACCTCACGGCCACTAGCCTGTGCACACTCATGAGTGTAATCAGAAAAATCGAGGCGTACATGTTGGCACAGCAGAGATAATATAGCACTTTGCACATGGCTAATCCAAAAATCCAGCCCCTTTTGATGAGGTAGGTGATGAAGAAGGGTGTGAGAACCATGATCAAGCCATCAGCACAGGCTATGTTAAGGATGAGCAGAGTAGTAACCGTGTGGCGACGGGTTCGAGCCACAATACTCCAGATCACAAAGAGGTTGCCAGGAAGGCCAAGGAAAAAGGAAATGCTGAGAAGCAGAGCACCAGCAATGGTTCCTCCAGAGCTGCTTAAGATGGTTGTCGGAGTGGTGGAGATGACTGGAGGAAAATGAGTGGTCGAAGCAATTAAGGAGGAATTCCCAAGAGGTGCTGAGTGTGATGTGATGAAATTAGGACCGTTGGCCATGATAATCTGGAAATGAGAACATAAATACAAGGTCATGATGCTTATTTCCCTCAAAACCAACTCACCAAACATTCATTCATTCATTATCTCCCGCTTCATCCTCTATTAGGGTCGCGGTGGGGTTCCCCATGCCCATCCAGGGAAGAACGTCTCGGGCGCTTGGCAGATAGACCCAGGACAGGGCGCCAATCCATCGCTGGGCACACACTCACTCACACAGACACACTCTATATGGGGCAATTTTGAGAATTCAATTGACTTGATCCATGTTTTTGGACTGTGGGAGGAAACCGGAGAACCCGGAGGAAACCCACGCAGACACGGAGAGAACATGTAAACTCCACCCAGATGGGGATTCGAACTGGGAATCCCTAGCGCTGAGAGGCGAACGTGCTAATCACTAAGCCACCGTGCCGCCCACTCACCAAACAACCAGTTAAAATCAGAGCAATACAAATGTCTTACTGCAGTATTTGTATTTGTCTGATAAGATCAATTAAATAAAATGAAATCAAGATAAAATAAAACATTATAAATACAAGATGAACTTTGTTTAAAATTAAACTGTATTTTTTTATATACATATATATAGAAACACACTGCTTAACCACAGCATTTAATGTATTCACTGCTATGCCACACCTTTATGAGAAATGTATAAAGTACAATGAGCCAGTACAATCAGCCAGATATTATCAAATCATTTTTAGTCACCTTTCCACTATTACTTTTAAGACATCAGGCATGGAAAATTGTAGACAGTTACAGTCTCATGTAAATCTTGAACACCAAATGTATCGAAAGTTTAACATATCCTCGTCTATAATTTTTGAGAGATGCTTGTTTAAAACATTTCCAATAAAACAAAATAAAAGAAAAATTCTCATAACCTTTAATTTTTAAGACCTGTATACATCTGCATGAACTAGTTTGCCATAGCAACAAGCCAAATAAATAAAAAAGCATGATCTGATTGTATAGGTACCGTGGTTTTAGACTGTTTTCTCACAAGTTTTAGAAAAGTTGGAATACTTTGTAAATATCTAATAAATTCTTAAGTCTGTAATTCTCGAAATAAACATTTATTTTCATTCATTCATTATCTCCCGCTTATCCTCTATTAGGGTCGCGGTGGGGTTCCCCATGCCCATCCAGGGGATAACGTCTTGGGCGCTGGGCAGATAGACCCAGGACAGGGCGCCAATCCATCGCTGGGCACACACTCACTCACACAAACACACTCTATATGGGGCAATTTGGAGAATTCATTTGACTTGCTCCATGTTTTTGGACTGTGGGAGGAAACCGGAGAACCCAAAGGAAACCCACGCAGACACGGGGAGAACATGGAAACTCCACCCAGATGGGGATTCGAACCGGGAACCCCAAGCGCTGAGAGGCGAACGTGCTAACCACTAAGCCACCGTGCCGCCTTGATTAACATTACCTTATATTTACATTTAGTCATGTAGCAGAGGCTTTTATCCAAAGCAACATTACAAGTCAGAAGTTATGCAGAAAACCAACTACACTGTAAAATCATCAGACCTGATTGTTATTTGATGCTGAGCCCCCTCCCCCCCCCCTTTTTATTATTTATTGCAACATTTTTTTTTTATTAATACAACATGTTTAAAAAAGAAGGATTATTCTCCACTTTTCTTTTCTTTTCTTTACGCTTTTTATTTATTTGGGAACTGGAGATACTTATTTTTATTTAATGCAGATTTGCAAGGCTCAACAGTTAATAATCACTGTTGATGGAATAGCCTCTTTATGATGCTTCAAACATTTTCCATAGGAAACAAATCAGGACTGTGGGCAGGACTTGTTAGAAGTCTGGTTGATGTTTTTTGATGTTTCTTTCTTTTCATCATTACTCAAATAGTGCAATCTGAGGGCTATATGTTGACACACTTTTTTTACCCCAGCAGTTTTTACCCCCGGCCTTTACATACCGGGAGTTCCCCTGACTACCTAAAACTTTATAATAAACTCTAGATTATTTGCACTTTGATTCTGACTAACAATTCTCTTATAAAGTTTGGCACAATGTAATGAACAATAAATCAATATTGCTTGGAAAGGACAAACCTTGGTGGTCAATCTATCCAATAATCAATCCTCATAACTTTACCCTTTACAAATAAACTGCAACATGTGCGACCTTCCAGAACATTGTTACTGTAGCATTTTTAACAAATACTTTAAGCTACCTGAGGTTTCCTGGCTTAAATAAACAATAAATTTTTGCCTCAATCCCAACATTATTATTACATTTTATATTAATTTATATTTAACAAAAAATATTAAATTGAACTAAATAAAATTACTTTTTTATTATTAAATTGTTCCCAATTCGTTTGAATGATGTTTTTATATTGTTATATTGTATGCAAAGACATTCATATAAATGTAGTGGAGTTAAAAATACAGAACAACATAGAATCAAGAAGTACAAACTATTTACAGACATTTTACAGACATGGTCCTCTGCGGCTTAAATGTACTGCTTATGCACATCAACTTTTTAAAATACGAACAAGTTTGTGATTTTGTAAGAGCAGTTTATTACTATATATTTTACACAAGACTATATTTTCTGTATAGATTGCTATATTACTGTAGTAACCAAAAACTGAAAACTAAGAATAAAAAAAGCCAACGTTTTTTTATAGACTAAACTCACAAGCTAACATAGTCCACAAATTTTAGAGTATACAATAAAATTCCATCTTTAGAATGGTAATTTTAAAAAAAAGTCTTCAAAGTTACTCACAAAATACAATGCTTCATCAATCAACCACATTTCTGACAAGCGCTTTAAATCTATATTGTGCTTTAAAAAACAGATAATACTTTACAGTACATCATTTAAAGATCGCACTCATGTTTGACTCATGTCAAACAAGTACCGTAAGCTCATTAGCATTGGTCATTAAAATAAGAAAAATAAATAACATTACACTTGTTTCAAAGCATAGAAAATATAAATGAAGTCCCCTACCTTAGGCAAAGTCAGCAGTTCATTATTAGAAAACCATTGTTGGTTAAATTAAATCGATCTGTGTCATACAAGTATACCGTATGAGGCTGTACATGAACTGCAACACAGTTAACAAAAAAAAAAAGGAACAGAGACTGTTATAACTGAGACATATGTGGTTAAAGACAGTGGTAAGGGGCAGACCACACATTTCAAGAGGCTCTGTGTTTCTGCATTAACTGACTAATGACATTAAATTCTGTCTTCATTTAAAACAGAACACGGAAATTGGCCTCTAATTGGCATTCAGGATATAAAATGATATTTGTATAAATTTATTTCTGTTCTAAACACAATTAACTGCATTAAAAAATAACATTCACTATGACTGCTTCTAAAACAAATGGTTTTCACTATTTATTTTTATTTTTTAATTATTTATTTGGCTTTTGATGATCCTCAAAAAGTAGTTGAGTTTATTTATTTATGAGTTATGAACATACTTTTTATTTATATGTAAATACGACCAGCATGGTGGCTTAGTGGTTAGCATGTTCTCCTCTCAGCGTTATGGATTCCCGGTTCGAATCCCAATCTGGGTGGAGTTTCCATGTTCTCCCCGTGTCCGCGTGGGTTTCCTCCCACAGTTCAAAAACATGGATCAAGTTCAATTGAATGCTCGAATTTGATTTGATAGATTGCCCCCCTGTCCTGGGTGTATCTGCCCAGCACCCAAAACGTTCTCTCCTAGATGGGCATGGGGAACCCCCCTGCGACCCTAGTAGAGGATAAAGCCGGAGATAATGGATGGATGGATACATGTAAATACAAAAATCCTAGAAAAAAAATCTGAAAGCAAAAAACTGGTTTGCCTATGAAAAAAAAAATAATAATAATATATATATATATATAGGCGGCACGGTGGCTTAGTTTGCACATTCGCCTCTCAGCACTAGGGATTCCCGGTTCGAATCCCCATCTGGGTAGAGTTTCCATGTTCTCCCCGTGTCTGCGTGGGTTTCCTCCGGGTTCTCCGGTTTCCTCCCACAGTCCAAAAACATGGATCAAGTTAATTGAATTCTCGAAATTGCCCCATATAGAGTGTGTGTGAGTGAGTGTGTGCCCAGCGATGGATTGGCGCCCTGTCCTGGGTGTATCTGGCCAGCCACCGAGACGTTCTCCCCTGGATGGGCATGGGGAACCCCCCCCTGTGACCCTAATAGAGGATAAAGCGGGAGATAATGAATGAAAGGAATATATATATATATATATATATATATATATATATATATATATATATATATATATATATATATATATATATATATATATTCCCTTTCTACTAAATCAACTCTTAAGCTCTCACAAATATCTGGTGTACACCCTGTATAATAAACCTAACATTTTTAGGGTCTATATAAAAAGTTCACACCTAATTTTTGTTGTTTTGCTTGGTTGCTTTATTTTAAACCTATTTAGGTTAGATTATTAAATTAGACTGGCAATTAGAAAGCATTCATGGGAATATGACTGATCCTGAAGAGTTTCAAAATCCCCTAGAGTTTCAGAAGAAGTTTATGTAGCTGATGAATGTTTTTCTTCTTTAATACAGTCTACTTCATTGAAATTTTTCCATCATATGCTAAAATTATTTGTTTGAAAACATGTAATGTAAGCAACATAACAGATGAATCGGTGGATCGACGTTCCTGTGCAATATTATTCATTTACTTAAAAACGATGAAATGTAACATACACAATTTTGTAGTACAAATGAGCAAATATTCTTTTCCTGTTTATGACCTATTAAAGCAGTTTAGTCATTGGGTTTTGCTTCCAGGTAGCAAACAAGATTGAACAGAGCTCTTTGATGTACATGTGAGCAATCAGCCACACCATAGGAACTGATGAGGCCTGGACTGATTTTGATGATTTAATTATGTCAAAGTTGAAGTCATAGTCTGAAATGTCACTGCTAAAAGACTGAGTTATATCAGATTTAGCATCTCGGGTGGAATGAAACAGGGATAAACAACAACTTCTAGAAGGAATTTCTGAATTCAGAACAACAGTGAATAAAAAATCCCAAATAATGCAGCATATTCAATACGTCATGTTTTATTTAAACAAATGACTCACATTTATAAAATCATTTTATAGATTCACAGGAAATATAGTGGATTTGTTCATTTATCGATGCCCATTGGCATTTAGTTGGCATTGTATGGATCTAATGATGTCATCAAATTGGCCAAAAGTCTATTTACCTATATTATAATGTTATGTTTAGATTGATCCAAATATTTATACTTCCCAATTGAATAATGACTTTGTAGGGAAATGCTACCATAATGCAAATCAAGTACAAAATATGTGTCATGCTGTTGAGTTTCATGAAGGTACATTTATTTTTAATTTAATTGATGAAGGTGTGACATGTTGAATGTGCTACTGATGTATAAACAGTGTGTGTGTGTGTGTGTGTGTGTGTGTCATTGCAGCAGTCAATTCCCACAGAAACAGGTTTTACACCAGACCAACCAGACAAGACAGGGCTTGAGTCTCTCTCAGCAAACAATGCGGTTTTTCATTTGGAAATGTGAGACATTTTAACACTTCATACAACGCCCCCTCGCTTGTAATAGATTTTTCCAGACAAAAGACGATCATGAATACCACAATTAGTTAAGGCTTTGGCATTTATTGCACAGATTTTTTGCAACAAGTCCAGATGTAGCAACATTCCATTGGAATTGCATTCACAAACAGCTGTGTATCAGCCCTATTTAACTGCTTCAACCTGGTTCCAAATCTGTGCAGAGAACAACGGCCCTATAAAACTCTTAATATATTGCTCGATGATTAATCTTATACAGTAAAGTAAGAGAAGGCAAAATCTCTAAGCTAATCTCCCATCACAATGGGATTTATAGATGATGGTTTAACCAGCTGTATTTAAATTTGCAAACTTCTTAGAAATGTTCTTGACATAAAGTTATTTGTAGAAATTCCTTTTTCTGTGGACCGAAACTCTGCAACTAATTAAAATATTTTTGTCTCTGACCTTTACAAAACTTTAATTTATGCTTATTAAATTATTATTAAATATGTTTCATTTTGACTGCCAACTGTGTTTCCAAAGAACTTGAATGACTGGCATTTCAATCCCTGAACCCTGAATACATTTTGGATAATAAATGACTTTCAACTTTAGCCTGGGTTTTGCAAATAACGTGTATTCATACAAAATATTTTCAGTTTCACTATCAGTAAATGTTCTGCTTTTACAGGAGATAGTTGGTGTAATTTTAGAGCAACAGCCAACTGGGGTCAAAGATTGAGATTGAACTAGAAAGCACAAAACATTGTGTAACACATAAAATCCCCAACTCATTGTTAATATACTGACATCTGATATTCACTATATAGATAAAAGTGTTGAGACCCATCATTTAATTCACATGTGAATAAGTGAATAAAATTAAGCTCTTAGCCATGCGTTTTGGACAACTGGATGCCTTCATCTATTCACCTTCTATTCCATTTACATTTACATTTTACATTTGGTCATTTATTGGACGCTTTTATCCAAAGCGACTTACAAGGTGAACACAGGGTTAATCACAACATCCCTGGAGCAATGAGGGTTAAGGGTCTTGCTCAAGGACCCATATTGTTAACTTCAGTGGACCTGGGATTTGAACCGCCAACCTTCAGATTGATAGCCCAATTCCCTGACCACTGAGCTACCATGCCCAGTGGCACCACAAAGCACAATCCATACAAACATTGATGGGTTTGGTGTGGAAGACCTCGATTGCCCTGATCTCAGCCTCCTCGAACTCATTTGGGCTGAATATTTCATCCAACATCAGAGTCTGGATGTGTTTGTTCTTCTTCTTATTATTATTATTATTATCAATGACTTGATCAGGGAAAACCAGACAAACTTGCCTATTAGGGCAGTAAACACTGAATCAACACTGAATACTTTACATAGATAACCTTTTAACATGATGCTATTTGTCCATAAAGTAAATGCTAACAACTTAGTTAACCTCATATCAGTAGCAGTCTATATAAGTAGCAGTTTTATAATAAGTTTAATTTGATCTAAATTGTCAACATAAATACATTTTACGAATATGAATAGATTTGCTATTTTAAATAATATACATATTATAAATAAAACCATGTCCATATATTGCAGTGCATCTGAAAACAATACTCTCACCAAACAAAATCAAAACTGCAGATGTAGGTGACTGATAGTGAATCTGATAGTGTATGTAAACATTGATTCATGCAATGGGATACTGAGTACTGAGTAAACATGCCACAATTTCTAACCTGGTCATTATCATCTTGTTAAATCATGATTAATGTCTATGTAGTAAATGGAATGAGTAAGTAGATGCAGTGAGCATGATAAATGTATTTTTTAATATGGAAAAGAAGACTTGGATTCTTACCTGCCTGAGAGAATAAAAGAAAGTAAAGCAGAAAAAAATCCAATTTGTTTCCTCCAAATTATATGATAGTCATATTTGTCTACTTAGTGGTATTTAATAGTATTTAACATGAATGTGGAACGCCTCCTTTTACTGCTCGTTCATGTCGCCTTCTCACTAAACGTCTTAGTTTAGCTGTCTATCTGTAAGATCGGCCCAGATTGCTGTGGGGAAGCATAGGTGGAGTTTACCTTTCGTTCCCTCCTCCTACATTTCTCTTATCTTTCCTCATCTTTAAAGTTGCCACCTAATCTCCCGATTGCTTTGCTTCATTAAGGAAATAAACTATACTCACACATACACAATAAATAGATAAATCACACACATGCTGTGTTGAGTCAGCCTGCAGGCTTAATTTACATCCCAGTAAGATTTCATAATCCATATCCTGCTTGATCCAGAAGTTGATACTAAATAAGGAGTTAAACATACAGTTAAGAATTGGAAATAGGATATGTTACAAGGTACAGCATGCAGGAAAGTGTGACATGCCACTCCCTACAAATAATTTTATATTATATTCATTCATTCATTCGTTATTTTCCACTTTATTCTCTATTAGTGTCGCGGGGGGGTTTCTCATGCCCATCCAGCGGAGAACGTTTCGGGTGCTGGGCAGACACACCCAGGACAGGGCGCCAATCCATCGCCGGGCACACACTCACTCACACAGACACGCACGCATACACACTCCATATGGGGCAATCTGGAGAACTCAATGGACCTGATTCATGATTTTGGACTGTGGCAGGAAACCGGAGAACCCGGAGGAAACCCACGCAGACACGGGGAGAACATGGAAACTCCACCCAGATGGGGATTCGAACTGGGAATCCCTAGCGTGAGAGGCGAACATGCTAACCACTAAGCCACCGTGCCGCCCAATTTTATATTATATTATTAATAAAATAATAAGTTTATTAACATAAACAAAATTCAACCAATATGAAAAACTCATGGCACATGCAGATTTTATTCACCACGCAGAAATTTAAACGATAACTCAAATAAGCATGTGATGTATTTTCAGAAAAGTTACCCACAGAGCTACCCCACCCTGACTACGCAATAACATTACTGATAAAAAAGAAAAAAAAAACAGAGAAAGATTAAACGCATTTCCTGATGGGCCTCTCAAGCAGATGCAGAAGTAGTTGGTTAACATCGAGTTGTTACATGCAATGGTAATAAATTTCACACACTATGCCAGCTCTGTGCTACACAACATTATACAGATCTGCTTCAAATATTAGAATATTCCAACTTGTTTCCCAACTTAAAACTATATTACAATAATGTTTACATTGAGTCACTAAACACACTATTTTATCTAAAGCAAACAGTGTTTCATTTAATATTTAATTATAGCAAAAAGCATGAATACATGAACAGGACGCCATTACGATACGGCACAGACTCACATTCAAACTCGCAGGTATTTGCTACCTTTACCCGACATACACGCCTTTAAACATGAAAAAAACATTTAAAGGAGCCACTCTCCAGTCTGTGGGGAGTTTGCAGCCCTAACACGGACAGTTATGACACTCTGACAAGTGTCATATTGGGCAAGTCTTAGATATTGAAGTGTGTGAATGTTGATGGGTTTGTCTATGTGTTTGTTGCCTGCTCGACTGGTAACATTTCCATGAGGTTTTACAGCCTCTTGTCTTTCATTTGTTTTAGCTAATACACCCCAAACGGCCTGATTAGGTTTAGTGGTTTAGAGAATAAAATCCAATAATAGGATAAAATAAGGTCTGAAAAACTCAAATAAATGGTAATTGCAATTAAATACTTAATAGTGTTACACTCGCCTACCTATAGATTAAGCGGCTGCGCATAGGAAGCGCAGAGCCGTCGCGCTCTAACACGCTGAAGGGAGCCAGGCACGCAGGTATCAGGGAAATGGAAATTTATTTAAAGGTGAAGTAAAACCACAAAACAAAGGTAATGGACAAGTGAACATAATCTTAAACACAAAGTGCACCGAGGACAGGGAAAGAAGGAAATAAATACAAATGAAAACCAATCACGTGCACAACACAACCAATCAACAGAAAGAGATAATTAAACAAACTAAATACCATTAATTAAAGTAAATTAACAAACATAGAACAGGCCCTAGGCACCTGTTACAAATAGTACATCATTGGAAAACAAATACTCCCCTTGCATTGTTTAAAACATAGCTAGTACTACGATAAAGTATGTTTATTTTTCATTCATTCATTATCTCCCGCTTATCCTCTATTAGGGTCGTGGTGGGGTTCCCCATGCCCAACCAGGGGAGAACGTCTCGGGCGCTGGGCAGATAGACCCAGGACAGGGCGCCAATCCATCGCTGGGCACACACTCACTCACACAGACACACTCTGAACGGGGCAATTTTGAGAATTCAATTAACTTGATCCATGTTTTTGGACTGTGGGAGGAAACCGGAGAACCCGGAGGAAACCCACGCAGACACGGGGAGAACATGGAAACTCCACCCAGATGGGGATTCGAACCGGGAATCCCTAGCGCTGAGAGGCGAACGTGCTAACCACTAAGCCACCGTGCCGCCGTATGTTTATTTAAAAAATAAAAAAAAAAAGAAAAAAAAAAAACAAGTCTTAACAACACTAGCAAATTTAATAGTTTAAAAGTTTAAACCCAAAACAAACCATGGATTCTAAACTACGTTAAATTTCAGCTCTGAATATAAACGTAATGACTGAAACGTTGCTATATTATGCTTTAGTTTTGAGTCGAGGCTTCTGTTCTCTCCTTGGTATTTAATCTTTGTTTGATGTCACTGTGGTATATGTAAATTTTACTATGATCTGCTGGGGACCCCCTTTAACATCTCCTTTTGAGTTTAGTAATTCACTACAAGCATTGAATATGTTGAAAAACTGGCAGATATGAATGAGGTCAACTACCCATGATGTCCTGTTTTGTGAGTAAGAGTTTGTTACTACGCAGTTGTTCTGACAACAAGAACAATTGTAACCACAACTATAAATTTGTCGCTCTATATCTGTGTTCTGCTCCTTTTGTTTTCTACCACAAACCAATAACACACAGTATACCGCCTACCTTTTCCTCTTAATAGAAAGTTTAATAAAACAGAAACATGTTCTGCACATAGAACTTTCAGGAACACTAGACTCATCAACAGCTTGAGATAAAGTGGTTACTAAACATAAATAAGTGAAAGAATCAATTTTAGGCAGCTTGCACGTCACCTCTCAATGTTTGAATCCAGATCTGGGTGGAGTTTCCATGTTCTTCCCATGTCATTGTGGGTTTTCTCAGAGATCTCTGGTTTCCTTCCACAGTACAAAAAGATGGATTTAAGATGAGTTGATTGCTCTAAATTATGATATATATAGTGTGCGATCCCAGTTATGGACTGGCGTACTGTCCTGGGTTTATCTGCACTGAAACGTTCATGGAAAACCCACTGCGACCCTAGTAGAGGATTAAGTGATCAAATTAATGAATTAGGTTAAGTCCCAATGACTTTCCCTATGGACTCCACAAGTGTCAAACATGCGTGTTGCTAAAAAAGGCAAAAGAGAACCAACTCTAGAGTTGTGGGTCTGGAACAATGGTCAACTGAATTCTCCAAATTGCCCCATATAGAGTGTGTCTGTCTGAGTGAGTGTGTCCAGCGATAGACTGGCGCCCTGTCCTGGGTGTATCTGCACAGCGCCCAAAACTTTATCCCCTGTATGGGCATGGGGACCCCCCCCCCACACACACACACACACGACCCCAGTAGAGGATAAAGCGAGAGATAATGGATGATGGAGATGCCGTATGTTGTTAGAGTTTTTGGTCCGTGTTAAAAAATGAATTAACAATGGGCGCGGTTAGTGCGTTCTCCTCTCAGCGTAAGTGATTCCCGGTTCGAATCCCAATCTGGGTGAAGTTTCCATGTTGTCCCTATGTCCGTGTGGCTTTCCTTCGGGTTTGCTCCTCCCACAGTCCAAAAAAAACATGGATCAAAGTCAATTGAGGGCGGCACGGTGGCTTAGTGGTTAGCACGTTCGCCTCTCAGCACTAAGGGTTCCCGGTTCGAATCCCCATCTGGGTGGAGTTTCCATGTTCTCCCCGTGTCTGCGTGGGTTTCCTCCGGGTTCTCCGGTTTCCTCCCACAGTCCAAAAACATGGATCAAGTCAATTGAATTCTCCAAATTGCCCCATATAGCGTGTCGGTGTGAGTGAGTGTGTGCCCAGCGATGGGTTGGCGCCCTGTCCTGGGTCTATCTGCCCAGCGCCCGAAACGTTCTCCCCTGGATGGGCATGGGGAACCCCACCGCGACCCTAATAGAGGATAAAGCAGGAGATACTGAATGAATGAATGAATGAAAGTCAATTGAATTCTCCAAATTGCCCCATATAGAGTGTGTTTGTGTGAGAGTGAGTATGTGCCCAGTGATGGATTGGTGTCCTGTCATGGGTGTATCTGCCCAGCGCCCGAGACGTTCTCCCCTGAATGGGCATATCCCCCATTCATTCATTCATTCCCCCCCCCCTCAAAAAAATAAAAAAATAAATAAATAAACAGAGGACAAAGTTAGCATGTTCGCCTCTCAGCGCTAGGGATTTCCGGTTCGAATCCCCACGTGGGTGGAGTTTCCATGTTCTCCTTGGTCCGTGTGGGTTTCCTCTGGGTTCTCCGGTCTCCTCCCACAGTCTAAAAAACATGGATCAAAGTCAATTGAATTGTCCAAATTGCCCCATATAGAGTGTGGGCATGGGCATGAGGACAGAGGACAAAGTGAGAGATGATGGATGGATGGATGTAGATGCCGGTGGTTGTGACAGTTTTTGGTCAGTGTTAAAAAATGTGACGCCATGTGGCGCTGTTTATACACTGGCGAATGGAGAGAAGGTTCAAATAAAATATTATGTATAATTTTATATAATATATAAAATCTTTGCATGTTGAAAGTAAACATGCGTATTTACATGGTAATTACTGGTCATGTTAAAAGCCTTGCAGATTAAGTTTGTGTAGTTTGGAGGTTTATTTTCACTTCGCTCTCTGGAGTCTCAGATTTACAGAGTTACAGAATTTGGTGCAACACCAGCCTCCACACAGCAGCTGCCATGTTAGCTTAGCCTGAACCTACAGCTCGAGCTACCTCAGGTAACACCGTATTCGTCAGCGACGTTTCTTTTCGTAATGTAGTGCAAAGTTTGTAAACGTGGACAAACGAATGCTTTGGATAGCTTTAATGCTCCACATTGTTGATTCCGTGGTTATTTTGTAGCACTGTAGTAGCTACGCTAGCAATTCATTCCTGTCAGTCCCTGAATTTTGACTTAAATCAAGAAAAGCAGATATTTAACGTTACTGAAGTGCATACACGTTAATATTTTAATAGTTTCAGCCAACATTGTGAATAAGATTCTGTTTGTGAACATCTATAGGTTTATAAACAACACATCTAGCTGCTAAACGCCCAGGTTGCGCCCAAATAGCGCTGTATGCCCTTCGTTTCACGCACTACTTAGGACACAAGTGAACGACGTGTAGTGCACTGGTCCAAAAACGGACACACATTTGGTGTTGTACCATGGATATCAATGTAAGGTATCATTTTAACCCGAAATTGACCAAAGCTGTGTTTTTTTTTTAAATGCGAGTGACTATAACTAATATAATGCATAAATTACACAATATAATATGTTTATAATGTAACAGGAGGGTGTATCTGCATATTAATCAAGCTTTAAATCTGTGCATGTTGCAGTGCTTTTGAAGCTGCCTCTTCAGTGTTGGATCCCTGTCTTCTGTAGAAATCCCTCGCTGAGCCTCAGTGCCCGCCAATGGAGCTGGCACACAGTCTGCTGCTCAATGAAGATGCCTTGGCACAAATCACGGAAGCCAAGAGACCAGTCTTCATATTTGAGTGGCTTCGATTCCTCAACAAGGTTCTCATTGCAGCCAACAGGGTGAGATGATTATTTACATACACTGCACACATACAGGAACAGTCAGATGTTTGGATAGAGTTTGGCTAGTTCCTCCATTTGCTGTATAGATGGGCTTTGTTTTTTACAATCACAGACTGTTCTCTGTTCTCTGTTGGTCAGGATCATGACAGAACAGGTATCATTTGGGTGGTGGATTGTGTATTGTCAGTTCTGCAGTGACACTGATGTGGTGAGGGGGTTTTAGTGCAGCATTTAAACACCTGCCCGAGACGTTCTCCTCTGGATGGGCATGAGGCCAACCACCACCCCACCCCCCACCCCCCCCAAAAAAAAGAGAAAGTGGGAGATGATGGATGGATGGAGATGCCAGTGGTTAGTGTCAAAAAATGGGACGCCATGTGGCGCTGTTTATACACTGGCGAATAAAAAGGAGGGTTCAAAAAATATTATATATACTTTTATATATAAGAGCTTTAGTGCAGCATTTAAACACCTCAGTGACACTGCTGGGATAGGAATAATGCACCAACTAAATAATCCCTGCTCTGTGGTGGCAGAGAACCACCACAGTAAAGGGGACAACCACAATATGTACCCTAAATGTGTTGAAACCGTCCAAAATTAGTACTAAGTTCAAATGAAGTTAAAATTATAGCTGATTATAAAAGCAGTGTAATCATTCCCGCAGTCCTATGATTTTAACATAATAAGACTCTTCTCCTGAATCACCTTCTAAAACGTAATTTTGCAGGTGGATGTGAAAGAAAAGCAGAAGAAGCTGGTGGAGCAGCTCACTGGCTTGATCAGCAGCAACCCTGGACCTCCAACACGGAAGCTGCTAGCCAAGAACCTGGCCACACTCTACAGCATCGGTGACACATTCACCGTGTTCCAAACTTTGGACAAGTGCAATGACATCATCAAGAACAAAGATGACACTCCGGCCTATCTGCCCACGAAGCTGTGAGTTTCCACCTGATATTGGCTACCATAAAGTCATCTATTTTGCCTACACTGCTGTCCTTCACATTTAACCCATCAGTGCAGTGAAACAGACACATACACACATTTAGTGACTGGGCCAATGGGGTGGGGAGCAATTGGGGTTAGGTGGATTGCCCAGAAACACTTTAGCTATAGTACTTGGTGACCTTTAGGTCTGCACATGCACATCTATTAGCTGTAGGAGGAAGACTTCTAGGTAGTCAATGCAAACTTTGCACAGGAAGAACACACGGACTATACACCCAAATGTCCTGCTGCATTGAAGTGACCCATAGCAGAATCTTAAAATGATTCATTCATTCCGCTTCATCCTATATCAGGGTCGCGGGGGGGCTCCCCATGCCCATCCAGGGGAGAACGTTTTGGGCGCTGGGCAGCTACACCCAGGACAGGGCGCCAATCTATCACTGGGCACATACTCACTCACACAGACACACTCTATATGGGGCAATTTGGAGAACCAATTGACTTGATCCATGTTTTTGGACTGTGAGAGGAAACCGTAGAACCCGAAAAAAAAAAACCACACAGACACGTGGAGAATATGCAAACTCCAACCAGATGGGGAACCGGGAATCCCTAGTGCTGAGAGGCGAACGTGCTAACCACTAAGCCACCGTGCCGCCCATCTTAAAATTAGTTTTTTGTATTTGTAATACATTACATTCTTTAGTATTACACTCTTGTGTGTGTGTTTGCAGTGCTGCTGTGGCTTGTGTCGGGGCATTTTACGAGCGAATGGGTCGCATGCTGGGAAGTTCTTTTCCCGAAACCATCAACAACCTACTGAAAGCCCTGAAAAATGCAGAGGTAATTGGAATGCCTGTTCAACTCTATTGCTGTTATATAAATGTATAATGAAGTTTATGTATTTCTCTTTGTGTGTGTGGGGCAGTCGCAGGGTCGTGGTGAAATCCTGCTTAGTCTGCAGAAGGTGCTCAATGGACTTGGAGGGGCAGCTGCATCTTGCCATCGGGACATCTACAAAAACGCCCGCTCTCTTCTTACAGACAGGTCCATGGCTGTGCGCTGTGCTGTGGCTAAGGTCAGGCTGAGCTTTCTTTTCATTTATATTGGGTTCAGTGTCTGCCGTTTGTTATTTAATATTACAAAACAGAATTAAAGCGGAGAGAACCAGCAAGAAGGTCCCACAGCTTAGATTTATTTAGTTTGTTTATTAAAGAGTTTAATAGCTAACAGCATCAATGTCAGTTTTAAAGCTAGCAACTGTTTTTAAAGCATATATATATATATAAATACTGTACTGTATACGAGTACAACTATGAATCGGTCTGTTATTAGGACACTGTGTATTTAGTGTTCCATCCGTCCATTCATTATCTTCTGCTTTATCCTCTATTCGGGTCGCGGGGGGGTTCCCCATGACCACCCAAGGGAGAACGTTTCGGGCGCTGGGCAGATACACCCAGGACAGGGCACCAATCCATCGCTGGGCACACACTCTATATGGGGCAATTTGGAGAACTAAATTGACTTGAACCATGTTTTTGGACTGTGGAAGGAAACCGGAGAACCCGGAGGAAACCCACGCGGACACGGGGAGAACATGGAAACTCCACCCAGATTGGGATTCGAAGCGGGAATCACTAGTGCTGAGAGGAGAACATGCTAACCTTAGTGTTTATTTATAATAAAATAGTATATCTGGCTAGTGTTAAACTTGTGTAGGGAGCAGCAAAAAGACTTGGCTTTTTTTTTTCCTTTCACTTTTTAAAAACACAGCTGATGGTGTTTAATCTCATGGCTTCTGGGTTTTTTTTTCTCCAGTGTTTGCTGGAGCTGCAGAACGAGGCTGTGTTCATGTGGACGGCAGAGCTGGAGAATGTGGCCACTCTTTGTTTTAAAGCCTTGGAAGGTTCCACATACGGAGTTCGTGTGGCCGTGTCTAAACTGTTGGGAACTGTCATGGCCACAGCGCTCATGCCCAAACAGGCCGCAGGTGACGCATTTGAGCTTTGCTTTATTATTAATTAATTTCGTAATGATGAATCAATTTTCTCTGTTTTAAAAAGCATGTCTTCTCAGTTCCTGTAGGTCGATGTTGTCACACTTGTGATAGTGAATTGTAGATCGTTTTGTCCTGTATTTAGTTTTAAATGTAAATCAGAAATTTTGAATTTATAGCATATACACCCAGCTGTTTTATCCAAAGCAACTCTCAAAAGTCAATACATCATATAAACACAATTCATAGTCTGGAACTTGAACCCTAAACCACCTGGTTTGTAGTCAGTGATGTACATCATGTTTTTAATAGTATAGTGAGTTATTTATATGTATGTATGTATTTATTATTATTAATTTTTCTATTAATGTGCAATTAAGGGCGACATAGTGGCTTAGTGGTTAGCATGTTCTCCTCTCAGCGCTAGAGATTCCCAGTTCGAATCCCAATCTGGGTTGAGTTTCTATGTTCTCTCCGTGTCCCCATGGGTTTCCTCCGGGTTCTCCGGTTTCCTCCCGCAGTCCAAAAACATGGATCAAGTCAATTGAGTTCTCCAAATTGCCCCATATAGAGTGTGTCTGTGTGAGTGAGTGTGTGCCCAGTGATGGATTGGCACCCTGTCCTGGGTGTATCTGCCCAGCGTCCGAAACGTTCGTCCCTGGATGGGCTTGGGGAACCCCCTAATAGAGGATTAAGTGGAAGATAATGAATGAATGTGCAATTAATTGTGTACTACGGGTTCTAATCAGTCATTACTTATATGTGCAAAAAAAATTTTTAAGTCATGTATACGTAATATCCGCTACTGTGACACCATTCATGTCTATAAGTAGGTGCAAATTGTTCTCAATCAAGACATAACTTGCAATATGTAAATGCATATTCCTTAAAATTCCATTTATACACACTCATCCATACACATTTCGTATATATATTTGTGTATATATTCCATCCATCCATTATCTCTATATAGGGTCGCGGGGGTTTCCCCAAGCCCATCCAGGGGAGAACGTCTCAGGCGCTGGGCAGATACACTCCGGACAGCACACACTCACTCACACACACACACACTCTATATGGGGCAATTTGGAGAATTCAATTGACTTGCTCCATGTTTTTTGACTGTGGGAGGAAACCGGAGAACCCGGAGGAAACCCACGCGGACACGGGGAGAACATGGAAACTCCACCCAGATTGGGATTCGAACCGGGAATCCCTAGTGCTGAGAGGAGAACATGCCAACCACTAAGCCGCCTGTGTGTATATTATGCCTTATATTTTTATTTCATTTTGACTTAATTTTATTCATACATAGTATTATTTATTCATTCATCCATTATCTTTCGCATTATCCTCTATTACGGTCGCGGGGGGGTTCCCCATGCCCATCCAGGGGAAAACATTTCGGGCGCTGGACACCCAGGACAGGGCACCAATCTATTGCAGTGCACTCACTCACACAGACACACTCTATATGGGGCAATTTGGAGAACTCAACTGACCTTGATCCATGCTTTTGGACTGTGGGAGGAAACCGGAGAACCCCGAGGAAACCCACGCGGACATGGGGAGAACATGGAAACCGGGAATCCCTAGTGCTGAGAGGAGAACATGCTAACCACTAAACCACCTGTGTATATATTATGCCTTATATTATAATTTTATTTGTCCTTAATTTTATTTATAATATATATTATAATATATTTATATTGGTTTTTATTTAATTTCATGTTTCTTACTAGCGTTGCACCCAAATTCATTGTAATGAAAATTATAATGACAACAAAGCCGATTCTGATTCTGATTCTAATGTTGGTCAGTAATGCGTCAGAACGTGAAGCGTGCCACGCTGGAGGAGGTGCTTGAGCTGATGGCAACAGGATTCCTCCGAGGTGGATCTGGCTTCTTGAAGAGTGGGGGGGAGATGCTTAAAGGAGCGTCCGTCAGCAGGGAGGTGCGCGTGGGAGTCACTGAGGTGAGGCAGCATTACTCACAATGTTGTTGAGCGCAGAAGAATATCAACTTGGACATCCTTATCGTCTCTTACCCTTCGTTTTCAGGCATATGTAGTGTTTGTGACGGTGCTGGGGGGTCAGTGGCTGGAGAGAAACTTTGCAACTTTCCTCTCCCATCTCCTGGAGCTGGTGGCTCACCCGCGTGCCACGCAGAGCCATGTGGAGGCGGTGTACTCCCGCCGCTGCGTCTCTTTTGCCTTGCGTGCCACGCTCGGTGCCCTGCTGGGAGAAAAGGCCCAGATTGCAGCCGCTAAGGACATCTGCCAGGCCATTAGCAAACAAATGAGGGCAGTGGGTAAGGAGCAAAATGGGGGGGAAATGTCCAGGTTCAAAGCACTACAGAGTAAGTACATTAGATTTCATTATTCTGCCTGTGTGACTCTTTTTGTTTTCTGTCCTCAATCAACTTTCTCATGAGATAAAGGTTTGTTGGGCTGTTGCTGTTCTTTGAGCTTTATTTATTTTTGGCTCTTTGTAAAAGATTGTGCTGTGATTATAAAGCCATTTTTGCATATCGAATGTCACAATCTGGAAGCACATGAAACGAGATGATAAGCAGCAGCCTACCATGTTCACACCTCTCAGAACTGAGAGCTTTTCTCATTTCTTCATGCTTACAGTTGAATTCTAACGTTCACACCTGATCTGTGTGTCATTTCAGCAGTTGTGTGATTATTTTTCCCACTGGTTTTGGACTCTTACTCTGATTGCTTTGAACGTAATGATTAAACCGTCATCTTCACATCGTTCTGCTTTTCACTGACTGATTGATGTCTATGTTCATTTATCCGAAACCTGTACTGAGTGAATCACTGAACACATTTTTAATGCTGGACTAGATTCTGAACTTTGATATTAAACATTTTTTTACTTTAGTCAAAATCAGAATACTTTAATAAATTGCAGTTTTTTTTTTACAGATGCTCCATTTAACGTTTTTAATATACCAAACAGCTAATAGAAATTGACTACTTACAATAAGCGCAATTCAAATTAAAAAATTAACAATGTAGTGAAATATCGAAAGGAGCCAGTTGAGGTGGTTTGAGCATCTGGTAAGGATGCCTCCTGGGCACCTTCCTAGGGAGGTGTTCCAGGCAAGTCCAGCTGGGAGGAGACCCTGGGGAAGACCCAGAACACGCTGGAGGGATTATATCTCTCAGCTGGTCTGGTGGAGCTGGTGGAGGTGGCTGGGGTGAGGGAGGTCTGGGTCTCCCTTCTTTGATTGCTGCCCCCGTGACCCGAACCCCGGACAAGCGGAAGATAATGGATGGATGGATGAAAAATATAGTGCACTGTGTGGAAGATGGTAGAGTAAAATAATATTGCATTGTTCCATCTGACACACAGTGCACTATATTTTATTCATTTATTCATTCATTCATTCATCTATTATCTTCCGCTTTATCCTCTATTAGGGTTGCTGGGGGGGGATTCCCCATGCCTATCCAGAGGAGAACGTTTCGGGCGCTGGGCAGATAGACCCAGGACAGGGCGCCAATCCATCGCTGGGCACACACTCACTTACACATACACACTCTATATGGGGCAATTTGGAGAACTCAATTGACTTGATCCATGTTTTTGGACTGTGGAAGGAAACCGGAGAAACCGGAGGAAACCCACGCGGACACGGGGAGGTCATGGAAACTCCACCCAGATTGGGATTCGAAGCGAGAATCCCAATCTGCCGCACTATATTTAAATTTTTTTAAATTTTTTTATATTGATATTCATTCTGAATACATGCCACTTTACTTTCACTTACTTTGACTTGCCTTTTTACTATTTCTTTATTGCTTATTTTTAGTACGTATAGTTTGTTGTAAATTTTCTATTTGCCTTTTTGTATATATTTTGTATATATACAAACATTTAATAGAGCCTCTGTAAAAAAACAAAAAAAAAACTGCAATTTCCCCCCAGAGTCTTTGCTTTTAAAGTCAGTGAATAGCAGAATAATCAAAGTTACAAAAAAAAAAATAATTAAAAAATAAAAATTACAATCAGAATTGTACTTTCAGGAATGAACTGTAACTATTACATCATAATCCGTCATGTTTATTAAAGGATATCACTATGTTGTGATTCCAGAAGCGGTAGTGAGTGACAGCAGTGGGGAGAATAAAGGTGGTGCTGCGGATGTGTCCGCCAGTCAGCATGTGATGGTCTGTGCTCTAAAGGAACTCGGCAGCTTGGTGCAGAGTCTCAGTGCCACAGCGGCGCCGCTCATCCAGGAGCCTTCTATTGGTAAGAAAGTTACATATTGTTTTGTATTGCATCCACTGCTATTCGTTAATCCTTAATTATCTACTTATTTCATTTACATATATGCCTAACCATATATGCCTACATATATGCCTATAACCTCTCACTAAACAGTTTTGGAAATTACATTGTAATAATTATATATATATATATATATATATATATATATATATATATATATATATATTCATTCATTCATTATCTCCCCGCTTATCCTCTATTAGGGTCGCGGTGGGGTTCCCCATGCCCATCCAGGGGAGAAAGTCTCGGGCACTGGGCAGAAAGACCCAGGACAGGGCACCAATCCATCGCTGGGCACACACTCACTCACACAGACACACTCTATAGGGGGCAATTTTGAGAATTCAATTAACTTGTTCCATGTTTTTGGACTGTGGGAGGAAACCGGAGAACCCGGAGGAAACCCACGCAGACACGGGGAGGACATGGAAACTCCACCCAGATGGGGATTTGAACCGGGAATCCCTAGCGCTGAGAGGCGAACGGGCTAAACACTAAGCCACCGTGCTGCCATATATATATATATATATAATATAATGTATTTATATTATTCTATGTTGTTTGTTGTAACAGCCTCGCAGAACGCTGCTGTGTTGCACTTGTAGTGCTATGTCTGCAGTAGCAGCATCAGTCAGTGTTGTTCACTAAAGCTGTCCTTTAATTAGTTCCTTGTCCACTGTGTCTTAAGGTCTGTTAGAGACAGTGATGTCCGTGCTCCTCCATCCCAGCATGGCAGCCCGGCTGGCTGCGGCTTGGTGTTTGCGTTGCGTTGCCGTGGCGTTACCCAATCAGCTGACTCCACTGCTGGACCGCTGTGCTGAGCGCATCAATGCTTTGAAGAGTTCACCAGAGGCTGTCAGTGGCTACAGTTTTGCCATGGCTGCCCTGTTGGGGGCTGTTCATCAGTGTCCTCTGGGCATTCCTCATTCCAAGGGCAAGGTGTGTGTGTATCTGAAACATTGTGATGACCTCATGTATTTTTCGGGACCCTAGGCTGGTCCCCACAATCTAAATCAATAGGTTTTGTAGCAAAATAATATTGTATGTTTCTATTTAAGGCTAGGTTATTGTTAGGTTGAAGTTATGGTTGTGGTTCAGTCTCCACAAATTAAATAGACGTGTGTGTGTGTGTGTGTGTGTGTGTGTGTGTCTTGGAGTGAAGAGGCTCATTGTGGATGTATTAATATTAGCTGCTATTTGTAGTCATTGTTAATGGATTAAAGCTCAACATTTAGCTTTAACTGAAATGACATTTTAATTTTGGTAAATTTATTGGGCCGGCAAGGTGGCTTAGTGGTTGGCATGTTCTCCTCTCGGCGCTAGGTATTCCCGGTTCGAATCCCTATCCCTGTATTGTAAGCAGTACGTTATCACCCACCTGATTGCAATGCCTCTTTGTTTCGTTGTTTTAGATGATGGTGAGCATAGCGGAGGATCTGCTTCGTTCTGCAGCTCAGAACAGCCGTCTCTCACTGCACCGCACGCAGGCTGGCTGGCTGCTGCTAGGAGCCCTGATGACTTTAGGTAAAGGTACTTACTGTAATTCTCAGAACATTTACAGTAAGAAGTGTGAAACTAAGGTATGTTATTTTAAATCTGCATCCTCAGGCTCGTCTTTGGTGCGCTACCACCTTCCTAAGATGCTGCTGCTTTGGAGAAATGTGTTTCCACGCTCGCAGAAAGAGCTGGAGGCAGAGAAAGCCAGAGGAGACTCCTTCACCTGGCAGGTCACCCTGGAGGGTCGAGCTGGAGCTCTGTGTGGTAAACAAAAGCTTTCAGAACGCCTATCTGACTTCTACTGAATTGTTCATCACTAACAGTTCTTATTTAATTTTTAATATCTATTAAGCTGCTAAGGGCGGCACGGTGGCTTAGTAGTTAGCATGTTTTCCTCTCAGCACTAGGGATTCCTGGTTCGAATCCCAATCTGGCTGGAGTCCGCGTGGGTTTCCTCTGGGTTCTCCAAGTTCTCCGGTTTCCTCCCACAGTCCAAAAACATGGATCAAGTCAATTGAGTTCTCCAAATTGCCCCATATATAGTGTGTGTCTGTGTGTGTGTGAAACGTTCTCCCCTGTATGGGCATGGTGAACCCCCCTCCCGCAACCCTAATAGAGGAAAAAGCGGAAGATGATGGATGGATAATAATAATAATTTTAGAGGCGGCACGGTGGCTTAGTGGTTGGCATGTTCTCCTGTCAGCGCTAGGGATTCCCGGTTCGAATCCCAATATGGGTGGAGTTTCCATGTTCTCCCCGTGTCGGCGTGGGTTTCCTCCGGGTTCTCCGGTTTCCTCCCACAGTCCAAAAAACATGGATCAAGTCAATTGAGGTCTCCAAATTTCCCCATATAGAGTGTGTCTGTGTGAGTAAGTGTGACCAGTGATGGATTGGCGCCCTGTCCTGGGTGTATCTGCCCAGCGCCCGAAACGTTCTCCCCTGGATGGGCATGGGGAACCCCCCCCCCCCCCCCCGACCCTAATAGAGGATAAAGCAGAACGTGATTGATGGATATTAAGCTGCTTACAATGTATACAAGTCAGCCGTTGATGATCTTTGAATGATTTTGTAGCAGGAAACCTACATGTGAAGTTCTCTCGTTTTTTTTCTTCAGCCATGAGAAGCTTTGTGGCTCACTGCCCCGAGCTGCTGACTGAAGATGTGATCCGCAGGCTCATGACTCCTATCGAATGTGCAATGACCATGATGGCTCAGTAAGTGCTTTTTTTTTAGAACATGAACAACAAGCTCAACAAGACAGCTGATCTTTTTATCTGTAATAATCTGCTTTCTTCAATAAGATCATCATCGTCGGTTTCCATTATAACAGTTTGTTGACGTTGTTAGATGAACCTGTCAGTGGGTAGGGTATTGGGCTATCAATCTAAAGGTTTGGCTTCAAATGCCAGATCCAAGTTACCAATGTGGGTCCTTGAGCAAGGCCCTTCACCCTCATTGCTCCATGCCAACCCTGTGTTCTGACCCCTACCAAAAGCTTCTGCTGAATTACCGAATGCAAATGGAATGAACACAAAATGCTTGAGAGCTTCTGAAGGTTTTCAGTGTCTTTACGGCTTCACGGTCTCTGGCTATACACAGCACGTAACTTGTAACTTAACACCCCGTAAATACCAAATATTTGTAAGACAAGAGATTTGTCAGCATTCTTCCTAAATTTTCACACACCGGCAAAAGCATGCTTAGTTCACAGAGACTGCAAAGCACAGCAAAACAAATAGGGAGTGATGTAAACAACGGGGTAAGCATTAGTCATGTGGTGGTTCTAGCCCGCGGCATGGTGGTTTAGTGGTTGGCATGTTCGAATCCCCATCTGGGTGGAGTTTCCATGTTCTCCCCGTATCTGCGTGGGTTTCCTCTGGGTTCTCCAGGTTGCTTCCACAGTCCAAAAACATGGATCAAGGTCAATTGAATTCTCCAAATTGCCCCATATAGAGTGTGTCTGTGTGAGTGAGTGTGTGCCCAGTGATGGATTGGCACCCTGTCCTGGGTGTATCTGCCCAGCGCCCGAAGCGTTCTCCCCTGGATGGGCATGGGGAACCACCCCCCCTCCCCCCGCGACCCTAGTAGAGGATTAAGCGGAAGATAATGAATAATTGAACATCACTGTTCTTCTGAAGCATTTTTTGTGCATTTATTGCTTCTTGTCATGGAAGCAAAATTTAAACGGACCTATTATTTTACACCATCCAAAAATATGCCGTTTCAGTCGCCCTGCGAATTAATTTGCAGGTTGTTTTTACATCCTTATGAACAAAAAAAAAAACTAAAAGCTTTTTAAAGAATTGATACTAACAATTTCATTACAGAATATTTGGTGAATAAAATGTCTGCTAAAGGATTATTTGACTTCAGTTGTTCAGTTGTCTGATTGCAATGTTCTCATCTCAGTGTTCCAGCGATCATTAAAGTCCATGGGGCTCATCTGAAGGCCAGTGCAGCCATGGTGCGCCTCCGACTCTATGACATCATGGCCCTCCTTCCACCCAAAACATATGAAGGCAAGTTACATTTAAACCAGCTTTCCCTTTTGAGTTACTAACTCTACTCTGCAAGACTTTGATTAAAAACTTCGGGTGGAGTTTCCATGTCCTCCCCTGCACCACGATAGTCACTTGGAGCTGGACACTGGGCGGGTCTCGGGTCAATATCAGCCGATGCATAACATTCAGCAGCTCCACAGCAAGCAACTAAAAAAAACATTACATTTTCTGGATTAATTAGCAGCAATTATTTTTTTTCTATTTATATATTACAGGGCGGCACGGTGGCTTAGTGGTCAGTACGTTCACGGTGGAGTTTCCATGTCCTCCCCGTGTCCACGTGGGTTTCGTTCAGGTTTTCGGGTTTCCTCCCACAGTCCAAAAACATAGGTCAAGTCAATTGAGTTCTCCAAATTGCCCCATATAGAGTGTGTGTGTGTGTGTGTGAGTGAGTGAAACGTTCTCCCCTGGATGGGCATGGGGAACCCCCCTCCCGCGACACTAATAGTGGATAAAGCGGAAGATGATGGATGGATAATAATAATAATTTTAAAGGCGGCACGCTGGCTTAGTGGTTGGCATGTTCTCCTGTCAGCGCTAGGGATTCCCGGATCGAATCCCAATCTGGGTGGAGTTTCCATGTTCTCCCCGTGTCGGCGTGGGTTTCCTCCGGGTTCTCCGGTTTCCTCCCACAGTCCAAAAAAGAGTGTGCTCCATATAGAGTGTGTCTGTGTGAGTGAGTGTGACCAGCGATGGATTGGCGTCCTGTCCTGGGTGTATCTGCCCAGCGGATGAAACTTTTTCCCCTGGATGGGCATGGGGAACCACCCCCCGCGACCCTAATAGAGGATATAGCTGAAGATGATGGATGGATGGATGTTGCTTAGTTTGGGTGGCATGGTGGCTTAGTGGTTAGTATGTTCTCCTCTCAGAGCTAAATGGCGGGTTGCCTGGTAGAGGACAAAGCGGAATATGATGGAGGGATGGAGGGGTGGAGTTTTTATTGTAATAATGTTTAGTTTTTTTCCCCCCAGGTAGTTTCAGCGCTCTGTTACGGGAACTGGTGGCTGAGTTCACACTGACTGATAATTCGTCCAACACTACAACCTCGCTGTTGCGCTCTCTGTGTCATTATGATGACAGCGTTCTCATGGGTTCCTGGCTGCAGGAGACCGATCACAAGTCCATTGAAGACCAGGTGACACCTTCATCCTAGATAGAACCCTAGTTTGTTACACCACTTTCTGTCCGAATTCCCCGAATGAGGGCAAGGTAGCTCAGTGGTTAGGGTGTTGGACTATCAATCTGAAGGTTGTGGGTTCAAATCCCAGGTCCACTGAAGTTACCAATGTGGGTTTTTGAGCAAGGCCCTTAACCCTCATTGCTCCAGGGATGTTGTGATTAACCCTGTGCTCACCTTGTAAGTCACTTTGGATAAAAGCAAATGTAAATGTATTTCTCATACTGTACTAACACAGCTGTACTATGGGGTCGGCCAAAATGTCAAACCAGCCTCGAGGTCGCGTCGCGTGAACTCGAAACTGCAGGACTTAACTAACTAGGTTTATATTTGTTTTTGGAACAGTTGCAGCCCAACAGCGCTTCAGGCAGTGGAGCTCTGGAGCACGACCCGTCCTCCATATATCTACGTGTTCCTGTTGCAGAAGCCGTCCCTGGACCGCTGCCTCTCGGAGTTTCTGTCATTGACGCCTCAGTGGCTCTGTTTGGTGTTGTCTTCCCCCATGTCTCTTTCAAGCACAGGTGAGAACACAGAATCTATTCAGTTTATCCTCTTTAATAACTTTAAGATTTAACACATGACTAAGCCACAAACATAACATCATAAAAATATATATTAGTTCCTAAAAAACAATGCAATACAAACAAAAAGCATTGTTGTTCATATTGACATACTCAATTCATTTTGTTAAACCCATCCATCCATTATCTTCCGCTTTATCCTCTATTAGGGTCACAGGGGGGGGTTCCCCATGCCCATCCAGGGGAGAAAGTTTCTGGCGCTGGGCAGATACACCCAGGACAGGGCGCCAACCTATCACTGGGCACATTTTGTTAAATGTACAATAATTTTGTGGCTTAATTAAGAAAACTGCAAAAATATATTGTGCGTAGACAGACATGCAATGTGTCAATGTAAGGTTTGTCATAGGTGTATTTGCCCAGTACATCAAAAATTCTGCCCTGGATGGGCATAGGGGAAACAATAGGGGATGTAGGGAGTGCATAGTGGAAGATAATGTGGTGATATATTTTATAAATTATATATTACACTGAACGGGCGGCACTGTGACTTAGTGGTTAGCATGTTCTCCTCTCAGCACTAGGGATTACCGGTTCGAATCCCAATCTGGGTGGAGTTTCCATGTTCTTCCTGTGTCCATGTGGGTTTCCTTCGGGTTCTCCGTTTTCCTCCCACAGTTCAAAAACATGGATCAAGGTCAATTAATTTCTCCAAATTGCCCCATATAGAGTGTGTTTGTGTGAGTGAGTGTGTGCCCAGTGATAGATTGGCGTCCTGTCCTGGGTGTATCTGCCCAGCGGATGAAACTTTTTCCCCTGGATGGGCATGGGGAACCCCCCCGCCACTCTAATAGAGGATCCCTAGTGCTGAGAGGCAAACGTGCTAACCACTAAGATATTGCTTTTAATATTTTATTTATAACATTTTGTGTATTCAGTTTGTATGTACACCTGCCATTGTCTCGTTTCAGGCTGCAGATGCTGGATCACTTTGCCGAGTGCATTAAGCAGGCTAAAGGTGTGCGGCAGCAGGCTGTACAGCTGAATATTTTCACTGCTGTGCTCAGTGCACTTAAGGTATTCAATTTTTTTTATTGTGAGCAGATATAGACTGATAAATATATTTTACTGTAACTTCTTTATTTGAAGTATCACGGTGGGGGGGTGATGCACGACATGATTCACTTGGATTGTGATGATTTGATCCCTGTCTCAGTGAAAGTATCAGTAATGTTTTTTTAGGGACTAGCAGAGAACAAGAGCACACTGGGACCAGAGGAGGTGCGCAAATCAGCACTGGCGTTGGTAATGGGAGCTCTGGATAATTCTAACCCCATTCTGCGCTGTGCAGCGGGTGAAGCTCTGGGGCGCATGGCTCAAGTTGTAGGGGAAGCCACTTTTATCGCCAGCATGGCTCAGCACAGCTTCGACAAGTAAGCCTGTTCAAAAGCTTGCTGACCAATCGGCAGGGACGACCTGCCAGTCTATAAAATGCACACACATACACACCCTCATTCCTTCCTGGGGGCAGTATATTGTTCTCTAATTACATCTACATTTGGACATTTTGGAGATGCCTTTACCAGCAATTTATAAATATGATCACACAGGTAACTTCAGTGGACTTGGGGTTTAAACCCACAATCTTCAGATTAATACTACTACATTATAACCGTTGAGCTACCCCAGCCCTAATTCACCTAACCCTTATGCCCATCCAGGGGAGAACGTTTCGGGCGCTGGGCAGATACACCCAGGACAGGGCGCCAATCCATCGCTGGGCACACACTCACACACACAGACACACTCTATATGGGGCAATTTGGAGAATTCAATTGACTTGATCCATGTTTTTGGACTGTGGGAGGAAACCAGAGGACCCGGAGGAAACCCACGTGGACATGGGGAGAACATGGAAACTCCACCCAGAGGGGAATTCGAACCGGGAATCCCTAGTGCTGAGAGGAAAACATGCCAACCACTAAGTCACAGTGCCGCCATTTTTTTGTTTTCTTTTTGGAAAAAAACTTATTCGGAAACCCACATGGACATTGGGAGAACACGCAAAACCACATCGAAGGACCTGGACTTGGGCTTAAATGGGCTTACCACTAAAACAACTAGGTCTTAGAAGTAGATGTCTATAAAGATGGCGATGGGAATAACAGCATGTCTGCTGATCTGACAGGTTAAAATCAGCCCGGGATGTGGTATCCAGGACGGGTCACTCTCTGGCACTGGGATGCCTGCATCGCTACGTGGGTGGCATTGGGTCAGGTCAGCACCTCAAGACCAGCGTCAGCATCTTACTCGCTCTGGCACAGGATGCCACGTCTCATGAGGTCCAGGTGAGCCAGCGTTTATTTGAACTGTATCCCAACATAAGATAATTGTAAAGTGTTGGCTACCTGTAGGTGTCAGTATTGTGCAAACTGCAGACCCAAATGTTGGGGACAAAATGACAAAAGTATCAAAATGACAAAAGAGTGTGAAGTTTTCAAATTTTTGGCTTCATACAGAGATCTGGAGAAGGTTCAAACTCATCAGTTCTCTGCTGAAAGTTCTTTTTTCAACTGTTGTTGTGCAACATGATGTCAAAATACAATATAATGTAACATTTGACGCATTCAGTCTCAATGCTCTGGTCTGTTTGTAATGTTTTTTCGACTAGAAAACCAACATTGTGTTCTTTAATGTTTCTAATCTGTAAAACATGAGTAAATAACACAGTGTCATCTCGAACCCGTCTTATTTTTCACATCAGCAAGGTATTTTCATCACTGGAGGCTTTTATTTTTTTCTTTCGCTCTTTTAAATAAACTCCAGAAAGCTCTGTGTATATATTAAAAAAAATCTCAGGACTTAGCAGTTGCAGAAACATAAACCAGCCTGGCTTATACCAGCAATAATGTCACTATCACATTTTCCACACTATTTTAATGGTTGATGTAAACATTACCAGATTATTTTATTCATTAGACTTTGCTTATGTTAACGGCTGATTAGATAACTGGATGAATTAGTAGGTATACAGGTGTTCCTAGTAAAATGCTGCTTTGGTGTGTGTGCCATGTCCCAAGAGCTCTACCAAAATAAAAAAAGGACTTTATTGTACCTACATTAGCATTGTGCAAGTGAAGTTGTGTGTGTCTGGGTGAATTAGAGACTTAACAATCCTATAAAGAAACATCCTGTAAAGTAAAGGGCATTTAATTAAGAATGTGCACTGTTTGTAATTTGGTGGCACCTAGTGGCGAATTTGAAGATTGCAACAAACTTGATGCGCCTTTCTTAACATACATTTATATATATATATATATATATATATATATATATATATATATAAATACTGTTACATTTTTTGTAAAAACTTGGTTGGCATTTGATTAAAACGTTAGAATAAAAGGTACTAACTTGGTTGATTTGAGAGGTCTGAGTCCGAAAAATGTATAAATGTATTATTTTCTTTATTGACTTATAGAACTGATCTGTGTAAGAAAGAAACTCTGGTGCTTACAACCATTCCTGTCTGAGTCTAAATAATTTTTAGTTTTTATTCATTCATTCATCCATTATCTTCCGCTTTATCCTCTATTAGGGTCGCGGTGGGGTTCCACATGCCCATCCAGGGGAGAACATCTCGGGCGCTGGGCAGATACACCCAGGACAGGACGCCAATCCATCGCTGGGCACACACTCACTCACAGACACACTCTATATGGGGCAATTTTGAGAATTCAATTGACTTGATTCATGTTTTAGGAATGTGGGAGGAAACCGGAGAACCCGGAGGAAACCCACGCGGACACGGGGAGAACATGGAAACTCCACCCAGAGGGGGATTCGAACCGGGAATCCCTAGTGCTGAGAGGCGAATGTGCTAACCACTAAGCCACCGTGCCCCCCTGTTTTAGTTTTTAGTTATATTTTTTTTATTCTATGAGATGTTGTTCCTGTATTCCTGTTTTTTAAAGTTTTATTGTTGTTTTTCTTATATTGCAAGTGCCTTGTGTTTCTTAAAAACGCGCGTATAAATAAAATTATTTTATTATTATTATTATTATTATTAAGCCTCAAATTTGGCATAAATCTTCCGAAAAACCTGAACCTTATGCTTTGAATAAATGATATTGTGCTATGGAAAATGGTTTGTTATTGCACCTGACAGCAGATCATGAATATTTCATCTGTTTCTCATCAGCTTGTTTGTATCTGTGTTGTTTACAGACGTGGGCTCTACACTCTCTGGCTCTTATCGTGGACTCGAGCGGCCCGATGTACCGGGGTTATGTGGAACCCACTTTGTCTCTGGTTCTTACTCTGCTCCTCACTGTCCCTCCCTCTCATAGAGAAGTGCACCAGTGTTTGGGACGCTGCCTTGGAGCGCTCATCACCACTGTTGGCCCTGAGCTCCAGGGTAACGATGCTGCCAATCATTAAGCAATTTAGTATATTAGGTTTAATGTATGGAGAATTATGTAAAAATGTTGTTTTTTTTTTTTTAGGCAACAGCTTGTCAATCTCAACTATCCGCTCGTCCTGTCTGGTTGGTTGCGCCATTATGCAGGACCACTCTGACTCACTGGTGCAAGCTGCTGCCATCTCATGTCTCCAGCAGCTACACATGTTTGCCCCGCGTCATGTTAATTTATCCAGTCTGGTGCCCTGCCTCTGTGTAAGACCCTCAGCTGCTTTTTCTTTCTCTCTCTCTCATTCTTTTCCTGCTATAATAAGTTGAGGGGTGTGTCTCTATGTACTCCAGGTGCATCTGTGCAGTTCTCACCTGCTTTTGCGTCGTGCTGCCGTGGCCTGTTTAAGGCAGCTAGTTCAGCGGGAGGCAGCGGAGGTGTGTGAATATGCCATGAGCCTGGCCAAAAAAAATGCTGATGGCATGGAGAACGGTACTATTAGTAAGTCTGAGTTCCAGCATTCACATTTAAAATCTTTGTCTTACAACGTATAAACTTTTTTTAAGCTCCATTTTAAACATAGATAAAGTATTCAATGCAGGAAATAATGATATTAAATAATGATATTAAGTTTTACGGTGGCACAGTGGCTTAGTGGTTAGCATGTTCTCCTCTCAGCACTAGGGATTCCCGGTTCGAATCCCCATTTGGGTGGAGGTTCCATGTTCTCCCCGTGTCTGCGTGGGTTTCCTCCGGGTTCTCCGATTTCCTCCCACAGTCCAAAAACATGGATCAAGTCAATTGAGTTCTCCAAATTGCCCCATATAGAGTGTATTTGTGTGCCTGTCTGTGTGGGTGGGTGTGTGCCCAGAGATGGATTGGCGTCCTGTCCTGGGTGTATCTGCCCAGCGCCCAAGGCGTTCTCCCCTAATAGAGGATAAAGCGGAATATAATAGATGAATGATGGTGGCTTAGTGGTTTAGCATGTTCTCCTCTCAGCACTAGTGATTCCCGGTTCGAATCCCCATCTGGGTGGAGTTTCCATGTTCTCCCTGTGTCCATGTGGGTTTCCTCCGGGTTCTCCAGTTTCCTCCCACAGTCCAAAAACATGGATTAAGGTCAATTAAGTTCTCCAAATTGCCCCATATAGAGTGTGTCTGTGTGAGTAAGTGTGTGCCTAGCGATGGATTGGCATCCTGTCTTGGATGTATCTGCCCAGCGCCTATAACGGTCTCCCCTGGATGGGCATGGGGAACCCCCCCCCCCCCCGCGACCCTAATAGAGGATAAAGCAGAAGATAATGATTGAATGAATTAATTATTTAGTAATATTATTTTCTGCTTACTGGGAGTTGTAGTGTTGTAAGATCCAGCCTGTTGAGGTTTGTAGCCTTCAAATATTTTATTTGTCATTCCACAATATAAAGTGCTACACATAACAGCTACTACACAATCAACATAAAGCGCACGTGTGCAAACACAAGGATCACAATAAATACAGGACGACACAATAAATATGAATGACACTGAGTAAATAACAAAGATGGGTTTTCCACATTTGGGTGTTTAATATATAGGCTCCTCCTCTTTTAGATCTGAACATCAGCGACACGGGGCTAGAGGGTGTCCTCTTTGGCATGCTGGACCGCGAGACGGACAGGAAGCTGTGCTCAGACATCCATGACACGCTGGGCCACATGCTCTCATCTCTGGCTGTGGAGAAACTCTCCCATTGGCTTAAACTCTGCAAAGACGTCCTGGCTGCTACCACAGGTATCAGTGTGTTTACCTCGAAATGATGTATCCTATTCATTTATTTATGTTTGGTCTAATCAGAGTTAGAATACGTCATTAATCCGTTATTAATCCCTTAGGGGACATTGCAGGCAACAGGATGAATGCAGTATTAATAAACAGCACATGAGGAGAACACTGCAGGTTTATATCATACTGTGAATTAAAGCTCAATCCAAGGATTCTTATCGAAACTTACTAGTTCTCTAGTCTAGTTGTCTACTCTAGTCTAGTTCTCAAAAAAGCTTAAGCTGAAGGTGTTGCTTGGTCTTGGGCTTAACCAGCAGCAGCAATGCTTTTTAAAGTAATATATCACAAATGTCCAGTAGGGCGGCACGGTGGCTTAGTGGTTGGCATGTTCTCCTCTCAGCACTAGGGATTCCCGGTTCGAATCCCAATCTGGGTGGAGTTTCCATGTTCTCCCCGTGTCCGTGTGGGTTTCCTCCGGATTCTCCGGTTTCCTCCCACAGTCCAAAAATATGGATCAAGTCAATTGATTTCTCCAAATTGCCCCATATAGAGTGTGTCTGTGTGAGTGAGTGTGTGCCCAGTGATAGGTTGGCGTCCTGTCCTGGTGTATCTGCCCAGCTCCCCCAGCCCCCCCCCCGCGACCCTAGTAAAGGATAAAGCCGAAGATAATGGATGGATGGAAATGTCCAGTAACTATTCGAAATGTTGTGAAAAGACAACATCCCGTTGCATGACATTGTTCAAATATCTATAGATGTCATGTTCAGATGGAGTAGGTGTTTGCAGATATATGTCCTGAGAGTGTACAGTAACGCTCACTTGATTGGTCGGCAGAGGTCGGCAGCACGGTGGCGTTTGCAGTGGAGAAAGAGGAGGAAGATTCTGAGAAGAAGGACGAGATGGACGATGACACCATGTTCACGGGGCTGGGAGAGGACGACAAGACCAAGCCCTCTGTCGCCCCCCGGTGGGTGACTCGTGTGTTTGCGGCTGATTGCCTCTGCCGCATTATCCACCTCTGCGAAAACGCAGACAAACCGCATTTCGATTTGGCGGCTGCACGGACAGCTAAAGCCAAGAACCCTAAAGGTAGGATCTTTTTTTAGTGTGTTGGGAAGTCACTATTCAGAAATGTTTACTTTGTGTACAGGAAATAAATTTGCCATATCAGCATTAAATTTTAAAGGAGTTTTAGTAGACAATTTTTTTTAATTGTGTAGTGTTTAGAATAACAAACTAAATAATATAATGATTTTGGAATGATTAATGTTTCTGAATTCCTCAATAATTTAGAGTTATGGTGTAATAATATATAGCGGAGGGCGGCACGTTTGCCTCACAGTCCAAAAACATGGTCAATTGAATCTCCAAATTGCCCCATATATGCCCCATCTTTTATTAAGCAGTGAGCTCTGTTCATTCAGTGAATCGATTCGTCTAAATTTTTTTGGAACTTTGATTCTTTTACACAAGTTTTCATGTTCTCCCCGTGTCCTCGCGGCTTTAAATTGCATCTTTATAGTGTGAGTGGGTGTCTAATACATTAACACCCTGTCCTGGGATTATCTGCCCAGTGCCTGAAACGTTGTCCCATGCATGAGTGTGGGGAACCCCCCCCCCCCCGCCACTTTAACAGTGGATTTAGCTGAAGATGAGATGAAATCTGAGTTTTATTTACCTAGAACCCGGGCGGCACGGTGGCTTAGTGGTTAGCATGTTCTCCTCTCAGCACAAGGGATTCCAGGTTCGAATCCCCAACTGGGTGGAGTTTCCATGTTCTCCCCGTGTCCGCGTGGGTTTCCTCCGGGTTCTCCGGTTTCCTCCCACAGTCCAAAAACATAGATCAAGTCAATTGAATTCTCCAAATTGCCCCCTATAGAGTTTGTCTGTGTTTGTGTGTGAGTGTCTGCCCAGTGTTTGGTTGGCGCCCTGTCCTGGGTGTATCTGCCCAGCGCCCGAAATATTCTCCCCTGGATGGGCATGGGGAACCCCCCTACGACCCTAATATAGGATAAAACGGAAGATAATGGATGGATGAATTTCCTAGAACCCCATTTATATTTGACATTAAAAGTCAAGCTAATACCCTGTGTTCCAAATATGGGCATATCTGTTGCTGTATATGTAGCTGTTATATGTAGCACCTTGTTCCTGGGGAAGGCTGTCTCGTTCCACATATACTATACTGTACTTTATACTTGGTTGGTACTTTATACTTGAATATCTAACAAACGCCGACTACAAAAAAATGAAACGACCTTGGTGGTGTGCTTTTGTTGCAGGTGATCTGCTGGTGCTGCATCTGTCTGATCTTATTCGAATGGCCTTCATGGCGGCTACAGATCACAGTAATCAGCTGCGCATGGCTGGCCTGCAGGCTCTGGAGGACATCATTAAGAAGTTTGCCTCCGTGCCTGAGCCAGAGTTTCCTGGTCATGTGATCCTGGAACAGTACCAGGCTAATGTGAGTTTCACATTTTTGCTTCCTCGCTGTCCAGAATGCGGGCGGTCACCATAAATTCTTGTTTGGGAAGTTTCATGTGGTAGTATTTTTATGACCGTTGGTAATAAAGATTATGTTTACATGGTCTCATCATTTTTGATAGTTCATCTAATTACAGTAGAATAAAAACCTGGCCTTTTGTAACGTGCTGTTTCAAGCTAAAGGTGTGTGTGTGTGTGTGTGTGTGTGTGTGTGTGTGTGTGTGTGTGTGTGTGTGTGTGTGTGTGTGTGTGTGTGTCAATGTCAGTAACTGTCTGTGTGTCTGTGTAATATATGTTTAGGTGTGTGTCACTGTCTGTGTGTTTGTATTGTATGTATGTATGTATGTATGTATGTATGTGTGTCAGTCACTGTCTGTGTGTCTGTATAATATATGTATACGTGTGTGTGTGTGTAACTGTCTGTGTGTCTGTATAATGTGTGTGTGTGTGTGTGTGTGTGTTACTGTCTGTGTTTATATAATGTGTGTGTGTGTGTGTTTGTATAATATATGTATACGTGTGTGTGTGTAACTGTCTGTGTGTCTGTATAATGTGTGTGTGTGTGTGTTACTGTCTGTGTTTATATAATGTGTGTGTGTGTGTGTGTGTTTGTATAATATATGTATACGTGTGTGTGTAACTGTCTGTGTGTCTGTATAATATATGTATACGTGTGTGTGTGTTACTATATGTGTGTCTGTATAATATATGTATATGTGTGTGGGTGTTACTGTCTGTGTGTCTGTATAATATGTATATGTGTGTGTATATATCACTGTGTCACTGTCTGTGTGTGTCTGTATAACGTGTGTGTGTGTGAGAGAGACATGGAAAATCATGTATTGTGGATAAAGTGCCTATTATTATTATTATTTTATAAACAGTACCAGATAAGTGTACTGTCAATGTCTCATTCTTTATTTTACACTTTCCACTTTATTCCTCTGGTTTCAGGTTGGAGCTGCACTCCGTCCTGCTTTTTCACCCGACACACCCTCTGATATCACAGCCAAAGCATGTCAGGTAATAACTATAATACATTTTATTTATAAAATAAATTAAAAGGGTAAAAAGAGGCTTCATTCCTCCCGTTTTCATTCCGTTGTCATTAACATAACCATGACGTCAGTAACGTCTGAAGAAAAACTGCCATCAGATCATAAACCTTTATGAAGTCAAGGTGAACTGGTGCTCGTAATTGATCTTTTAGATTTAAAAGGGAATATCACTCAAGTGACCTGAAGCCTCGCCATGAGGGCACGCCTTTCTTTTTTTATATGGACATAAATCACGTGCTGGTCCTACGTGGGTTTATGCATTAGCTGGAGAATGTTATTGCTCATTTGGGTCTGGGTAAGGGACATTCCTCCAAATTTGACATTGTTGTCTGTGCTGGCTCTTGCTGTGGCAGATTTACAGCAGAGCAGGACATGATTTTAAAAACGATGTCCTACAAAAAGCCTTTTTAAATTCTGCTGTTGACTCTTAGAGTTGGCTGAGGTTATTTATTAGTGAGATTATACCATTTTACATCATTATTTTATTAATAAAGTAACATTTTAGAAAAATCACACAAAATTACTGCAGATGGGGAAACTGACATCCACTATATCGAAGAAGATTCATTATGTATGTTAATGGTTAATGTAAAGCAGGGCTATTCAACTATATTTTTCTGCGGGTCACAAGAGTACCATCTGTTTTTAGCAAAAAATAAAAATAAAAACAAACTACTTTTGGCTTGAAGTGGTGCACCACAGTGACAAGTAAAAGTCTCAGTGCAAAACAGCAAACAAACAGCTTCTGATAAGAATGATGATAATATCCATCCATCTATTATCTTCCGCTTATCCGGGGTTCGGTTCGCGGGGGCAGCAACCGAAGTAGGGAGACCCAGACCTCCCTGGCCCCAGCCAGCTCCACCAGCTCGACTGGGGGAACCCCGAGGCGTTCCTAGACCAGCTGAGAGATACAATCCCTCCAGCGTGTCCTGGGTCTTCCCCGGGGTCTCCTTCCAGCCGGACTTGCCTGTAACACCTCCCTAGGAAGGCGCCCAGGAGGCATCCTTACCAGATGCCCAAACCACCTCAACTGGCTCCTTTCAATGCGGGGGAGTAGCGGCTCCACTCCGAGTCTCTCCCGGATGACCGAGCTTCTCACCCTATCTCTAAGGGAGAGCCCAGCCACCCTGCGGAGAAAACCCATTTCGGCTGTTACATGGATTCCCCCTCAAATGGGCTCACCACCCGTGAGGGAGGTGTGGATCGGACAGTGGCCGGAGGCGTGGGCCTGGGCATCGCGATCCTCGATTGCTTTCGGATGATAATAATATAATATATATATGTATATATATAACACAATTGCAATTTCTGGCTTACCGTATCGATCTTACGTCTCTTCTTTGACAGCGCCATGCTGTTTTGAAAACAATTGAAACGTGCCGCAAAGAGACAACGTGCCATAAAGCACCACACAGTGTCGTAAAATATTGCAAATAAAAATGTAATTAATTTTTTTGCCGGTTTATCAAATATTTTTTTTATTTATGGGGAGATGGGCCGGTTCTGGCACGCGGGCCGCCAGTTGAATAGCCCTGATGTAAAGGATTTGTTACCACGGTGACTGCAAATGAAGCTCACAAAGAGGATTAAGGCTAAAGTGAAGTTGTTGTAAGGACCTGCATTTCAGATTAGACAAGCGGTTTTACAAGAAGATGCCCAGAAGCTGGGATTTTTTTATTGCATGGTTTTAAAAAGCACTCCTACAAAGAGCCATTTCTAATCTTGAGACTCATCGAGCGTGCTTAATGTGTCTGCTGTTTGAGAACCAAACCGCAAGTTTAGCTTTGAAGCAAAGTGCCGTGTTTTCTGTGTTGCTCAGAGATAAGGTGACCGAATCACGTCTTTGGGGAATATTGTAGGGTTGGTCCGCTGGTGCTGCTGGCACAACATTACAATGTCTGTCAGACACTGATGATGATGATGATGATGATGTAAAATGACATCATCTGTCGGCTCGTCATTGTGATCATGAGAGTTGAACAGCTGAAGACGGCGAGATCCTTACCTACATACAGATACCACAATCATGTCTGAAATCTTTATTAAAGACTTTATTACTCGTCATACTATGGACAACAGTATCCTTACATTTATTTTTATTTATTTATATAGTGCTTTTTACAACAGTACATTGTCACAAAGCAGCTTTACAGAATCAAAACCCACAAAGAGCAAGCCAAAGCGACAGTGGCAAGAAAAAGCTCCCTGTTATGTTGTTATTTTAAGGAAGAAACCTTGGGAGGACCAAGACTCAGTGGGGGACTCATCCTCCTTGAGCGGCCGGGCAGCAACAACAGTGTAGGACAGCCATGTACAGATTGTGTCGAGATCGGGTAACTATATTTAACAAACGGAAAAACTCTAACAACTGGGAAACTCTATGTGAGTCCATTAAGGGGGTCCTGCAGGACCAATTAATATCCAGGTTCCATTCAGTAATCGTCGTAGCCGCATTGCTTCAGCAGAGCCATGGATAAAGAGCTGACTACACCTCCAGGAAACTTGCCGCACCTCAAAAGAAACAGACAATGAAGGCAGTTAGAGCTAGTAATAAAGCCCAAATTTAAGTAACAATTAATTGATTGGCACAGTGCAGCATCATAATACGTCATAATAGAAATATTTTGGGGAAGGCCCTTTTCAGTTCTCACACAATTATGCCCCAGACCTCAAAGCAAGGTCCATAAAGATGTGATGATTTTGGTGTGGAAGACAAATTGCAAGCTAAGCCTTCTGACCCAACATCTGTGTCTGACCTCACAAATGGTCTTTAAAATGTATTGGGGGGGAAAAAAAACACACACAGAGACACTCTGCAAAATGTTGAATATATTCAGTGTATATATATATATATATTTACATTACATTTGGTCATTTATTGGACACTTTTATCCAAAGCGACTTACAAGGTGAGCACAGGGTTAATCACAACATCCCTGGAGCAATGAGGGTTAAGGATCTCGCTCAAGGAGCCACATTAGTAATTTTAGTGGACCTGGGATTTGAACCCCCAACCTTTAGATTGATAGCTGAATGCCTTAAACACTGAGCCACCATGTCTGGATAAGTTGAAGTGTAACTAGTTGCTGCCTGGAGCAATGAGGGTTAAGGGTTTTGCTCAAGGAGCCACATTGGTAACTTCAGTGGACCTGGGATTTGAACCCACAACCTTTAGATTGATATTCCAACACCCTAAGCACTAGCCATCATGCCCCAGATATTTACATGTCTTGTTAACATAAACATCTAATTACTTAAATAATATGTTAGGGGGTGGCACCGAATCTCACATACTATTGACGAGCCAAAAAATAGAAATGTATGTAATGCAAGGGCGGCACAGTGGCTTAGTGTTTAGCATGTTCTCCTCTCAGTGCTAGGAATTAACGGTTCAAATCCCCATCTGGGTGGAGTTTCCATGTTCTCCCCGTGTCAGTGTGGGTTTCCTCCGGGTTCTCTAGTTTCCTCCCACAGTCCAAAAACATGGATCAAGTCAATTGAATTCTCCAAATTGCCCCATATAGAGTGTGTGAGTGAGTGTGTGCCCAGTGATAGATTGGCGCCCTGTCCTGGGTGTATCTGCCCAGTGCCCGAAACGTTCTCCCCTGGATGGGCATGGGGAACTACGACTCTAATATAGGATAAAGAGGAAGATAATGGATGGACGGATGCAGAGCTGCGATGACCTTCGTTTAATGAATTGTTTGTTTCTCTCAGGTTTGTAGTGCTTGGATTGGCAGTGGTGTAGTGAGTGACCTCAACGATCTGCGCCGTGTGCACAACCTGCTGGTGTCGTCCCTCGATAAAGTGCAGGCTGGGAAGGGCTCGTCCAGCCAGCTGTACAGTGAGAGTGCCACCACCATGGAAAAGCTGGCTGTGCTGAAAGCCTGGGCCGAGGTAAACACCGCAGTGTCTTTCATTATGTTGATACCTGTATTATATACTGCTTTATTACAATTCTTGCCTGGCTTTTGAAGTCTCCCGGTGTCTCACAGGGGGCCGTCTGAGCTCACAGACATCCATGTTTGGTTAATGTCACTGTGACTTATCAGAGAATGCATAATCCCTTCCCACAGAGATCAGAGCCAGTTTTGCTTGACTTGGACTCAACGCACATGCGTGTGTCAGTGTCAGGATTCTAAGTTGTGATCTGGGGATGACGGTGCAGATGCTATTTGGTTGGATCACATAGACAGGGTTATGCAATCGCAAAGGATTTCTGGCTGAAATTAACATTCACATTAAATCTGCTTTGCGAATTAATTTCTTTTAGTTGCATATTTTTTTTCTAGCTTACAAAAAATTGGGTGTATAAATTGTGTGACATGAACTCAAATACATCCATCCATCCATTATTTTCCGCTTTATCCTCTATTAGTGTCGCGGTGGGGTTCCCCATGCCCATCCAGGGGAGAACGTTTCGGGCGCTGGGCAGATACACCCAGGACAGGACGCCAATTTATCGCTGGGCACACACTCACTCACACAGACACACTCTATATGGGGCAATTTGGAGAATTCAATTGACTTGATCCATGTTTTTGGACTGTGGGAGGAAACCGGAGAACCCGGAGGAAACCCATGCGAACACGAAAAGAACATGGAAACTCCTCCCAGATGGGGATGCAAACCGGGAAGGAGAGGAGAACATGCCAACCACTAAGCCACCGTGCCGCCCAAACTAAGCAACATCCATCCATCCATTATCTTCTGCTTTATCCTCTATTAGAGTCGCCGGATGGGGGTCCACATGCCCATCCAGGGGAGAACATTTCAGGCGCTGGGCAGATACACCCAGGACAGGACGCCAATATATTGCTGGACACACCCTCACTCACACAGACACTCTATATGGGGCAATTTGGAGAACTCAATTGACCATGATCTATGTTTTTGGACTGTGGGAGGAAACCAGAGAACCCGGAGGAAACCCACATGGACACGGGGAGAACATGGAAACTCCACCCAGATGGGGATTCGAACCGGGAATCTCTAGTGCTGAGAGGAGAACATGCCAACCACTAAACCACTGTGCAGCCCAAACTAAGCAACATGTACTGTATATTTCTGTAGGTCTATGTGGTGGCCATGAAGTTGAAAAAAGAGGCCGAATCGAAGCCAGTGCTTCCTGCACGTAACGGTGATGATGATGAGGAGGAAGAGGATATAGGTGATGAGGGGGGCGTACTCCCTGCAGACAGTCTGATCACGCTGGTCCAGCCGGAGCTCCCCTCCCTCAGTCGTCTGTGGCTGGCTGCACTCAAGGACTACGCTTTGTTAACGCTGCCAGCTGAGTTTGCCAGTCAGCTGCCCCCTGAAGGTACCGCACACATTATGGTCTGTTTGAGCAAAAAAAAAAAATTTATTCTCCTATTTCAGGGTCCTTTGCTATAGGTCGATTTGAACTTTGGGTAGGTGTGACAGTTGTGAGGTAATTAAACAAAATCAATTTAAACATATATAAATCTGTTAATTGTTAATTATAGTCCCTTACATAAGGGTCGCTGGAGGCTGACGACTCCGGCCAGCTAAGTGTAATCCATCCATCCATTATCTTCCACTTTATCCTTTATTAGGGTCCCCCATGTCCATCCAGGGGAGAATGTTTCAGGCGCTGGGCAGATACACCCAGGACAGGACGCCAATCTATCACTGGGCACACACTCTATATAGGGCAATTTGGAGAATTCAATTGACTTGATCCAGGTTTTTGGACTGTGGGAGGAAACCGGAGAACCCGGGGGAAACCCATGCGGACACGAAAAGAACATGGAAACTCCACCCAGATGGGGATTCGAACCGGGAATCCCTAGAGCTGAGAGGAGAACATGCCAACCACTAAGTAGGGGCAGTTTAGAAAAGCCAATTTACCTTGAATCCATTCTTTGACTGTATAAGGAAACCAGAGGAACGTGATCATGTAAAGAAGTGATGGAGTTTTTATCCCATCCCTGTGCAGGTGGGGCGTTTTACACCCCTGAGACCATCGACACTGCTCGCCTGCACTACCGTAGCTCTTGGGCCCCCATCCTGCATGCAGTCGCCCTCTGGCTCAGCACTACTGACTTCGGAGCTTCTGACGGTCCAGAAGAGCCTCAGAACACAGGCATGACATTTCCACAGGGGCCCCCTGTCCCATGCAAGAGCCACGATGAGCTGGTCAAAGATAGGATGCATCTGCTCTTAGGTCTGACATCCAACACACTCTATGCTTTATTATTTTATTTTATACATAATCCTACCAATGGCTTGATGCATGTTATCTTCTGTTGTATCAATAAGGCATTAGCATCGAGTTTTTGTGTTTCCCACGACCCGAGGAGCCCATCGAGCGGGTGATGTCCTGTCTCCAGGCTCTGGGTACGTTGCTTGAGTGCCCACGAGCTCGGAAACACATTGCAGAGGACCAGGTGAGACGAGTACAAGTGCTGTTTTTAAGATGATACCATTATGAGTTGTTATTAAAGTTCAGAACGTTTCAGGCGCTGGGCAGATACACCCAGGACAGAACGCTCTATCTATCTATCGCTGGGCACACACTCACTCACACATACACGCCCTATATGGGGCAATTTGGAGAACGCAATTGACCTTAATCCATGTTTTTGGACTGTGAGAGGAAACCGGAGAACCCGGAGGAAACTCATGTGGACACGGGAAGAACATGGAAACTCCACCCAGATTGGGATTCGAACCGGGAATCCGTAGTGCTGAGAGGAGAACATGCCAACCACTAAGCCACCGTGCTGCCCTGTAATATATAAATAGAAAAAAATAATTGCTGCTAATTAATCCAGAAAATGTAATGTTTTTTTAGTTGCTTGCTGTGGAGCTGCTGAATGTTATGCATCGGCTGTTATTGACCCGAGACCCTCCCAGTGTCCAGCTCCAAGTGACTACCGTGGTGCAGGAGACGGTGCGATCTGCATGTGAACATCTGGAACAGCTCAAAAGCTCCAAAGGTTAGGAAGCTGCCTTCATTACGATGCATACCAGCGGATGATGTTGTACAAGATGGAGCAGATTTGTGTGTTAGGTGTTGACGTCTTTGGGGAATGGCAGGACAAATGGAATTTCTAAGCCACAGGTGGATGTGTGGTTTGATGGTTGGTTTATTAACCTAATAGATAAACCGCTAGATAGATGAACTAGTTGCATGGATACAATACAACACATAAGTTCACGCTATGTACCGTATTTCCCGGACCATAAGGCGCAGTCTCAATTACTGTATTTGACCCATGTATAAGACGCACTGTACTATAAGGCGCAGTCTCAATTATGGACTCTACTTCTGTCCGGTACTTATTCTGTACAGCACCGTATTATAAGGCACTTGCTAAAACATACGATCTACAAAAAAGTAAAGGATGCAGAACGTTGATTTATAATTGAAGTTTATTCTACTACTTGACAAACACACATTATTTTAATCCCTCTTCTCCCACAAATCCATCAGTCCTCGTCTTCTGTGTCTGAATTAAAAAGCTGCACTCCGGTGTTCCCCCTCATCAATGTCCGAGTCCGTCTCATCGTTCAGCAACGATGAAAGCTCAGACAACAGTTACAGCAGAACCCTCAGCCCAGGCTTCCACAATCCATTCACAGACGGTGGTGTAACTCGCCCGCCGCCGCCTCCCGAGTTTTAGTAAACGTGTGTTCGCCGTCTATCATCCATCGCTCCCACACCGCCCGCAACTTTACTTTAAACATCCTGTTACACCAATGTCCAGCGTTCTTTATTTAATCCTCCCGGAATGACTGTGAGCTCCCAATTCATTTTCTTCACTCGGCTTTTCACGAAAGCACCCGGTCGCACAACAATACTTTTACAGATTTTGGAACTCAGTACACATATAAGGCGCACGTCCGATTTCTGGAAAAATTTTAGGCTTTTAGGTGCGCCTTATAGTCCGGAAAATACGGTACTTGACTTGCACATTGTCTGTTTTGGGTGTTTTAGCTGCTGAGGATGGAGGGGAGAAAGAATCAAGTCATCCACTTGGAGAGGGTGGAGACTCGGGGGAATTGCATCCAGGAAAGTCTCTGGTTTTTGCCACTATGGAGCTGCTGGTTTTCCTCTTGGTGCGTCACCTGCCCCAGATCAATGCCAAAGCTTCTGACTCGCCGAGCCACTTACCAGCAAAGCCCCAGCAGCTTTCAGAGCACAGCAACTGCCTGCTTGCAGCCGCAGTCGGAATCCTGGCCGAGCTGCCTGCGCTCTGCTCACCAGCAGGTTTGCTCACACACCTCACACACCTCACACTTCCATCTCATTCATGACATTCTGAAACGCTGAGGTCTGCCAGGTACAAGATTCACCCACCGAAGAACCCACACTCACCCTGGCTTCTGAAATCATCCATCCATCCATTATCTTCCGCTTTATCCTCCATTAGGGTCGTGGGGGGGGTTCCCCATGCCCATCCAGGGTAGAACGTTTCGGGCACTGGGCAGATACACCCAGGACAGGACGCCGATCTATCTCTGGGCACACACTCACTCACACAAACACACTCTATATGGGGCAATTTGGAGAACTCAATTGACTTGATCCATGTTTTTGGACTGTGGGAGGAAACCGGAGAACCCGGAGGAAACCCATGCAGACACAGGGAGGTCATGGAAACTCTACCCAGATGGGGATTCGAACTGGGAATCCTTAGTGCTGAGAGGAGAACATGCCAACCACTAAGCCACTGTGCCGCCCTTCTGAAATCATTTATTCATTCATTATATTCCGCTTTATCCTCTATTAGTGTTGCGGGGGGTGGGGGGGGTTCCCCATGCCCATCCAGGGGAGAACGTTTCGGGCGCTGGGCAGATAAACCCAGGACAGGACGCCAATCTATCACTGGGCACACACTCACTCACTCACACAGACACACTCTATATGGGGCAATTTGGAGAACTCAATTGACTTGATCCATGTTTTTAGACTGTGGGAGGAAACCGGTGAACCTAGAGGAAACCCACACGGACATGGGGAGAACATGGAAACTCCCCGTGTCTGTGTGGGTTTCCTCCGGTTTCCTCCCACAATCCAAAAACATGGGTCAAGTCAATTGAGTTCACCAAATTGCCCCATATAGAGTGTGTCTAATAGCCCCATGCCCTTGACACTAAGCTCCCCTTATGGTTCTCATAATCATTTGCTATTAATAAAAATAGAAAGTGTGTTTAAAAATACAGCCAGCCAAATAGTCCAATCAGAATTCAGTATTTAACAAAGCTCTTAAATCATTAATACATAATTAATGTTATTGGGTTTTTAGGAAGCATGACCATCCTGCCTACGGTGCTGTTCTTGATCTGTGGTGTGCTAAGAGAGACGGCGGTAAAGAGGCCGGATGGTACAGTGCCCGTCCCGGTGTCCGCCGCCCTGCAGGCCATCAAGACCATCATAACGTCTCCACTGGGTCGCAGCGAAGAGATTAAGAAACAGTGGACCAGTGTGGTGAGGAGCAGCTTGGCATCGGTTCTGGAATATTCACAGCCTGGTGAGAGCATCCTCCCCCCGACCCTTTCTCGCTCTCTTACACACACACACACACACACACACACACATGTGAATTCAGCAAATATAAGCAGCAGACGTGGTCTGACCTTTATTACTTGCACTGCCGTAGAGCTATTTTCTGTACCTTCCCTTTTAACATTTAACATAAATAATGCAGAGCAGCCTGACATCAGATTGTTGATCATCATTATTACTGTTACTGAATATATATCTTCATCATCTTCATCCCTGCCTTCTATGAGGATAACACACACTCACACGATCTCATCATCCAGAAGATCTGATGTACACCGAACAAACTCGATCAGGTTCTGAACATATTTACGTTCCATAGAATGTAATTGTTTCATTAATAGTTTCCCCTGTTGGTTCTCTGTTGGTCACAGCACAGGTATCATTTGGGTGGTGGATTGTTTATTGTCAGTTCTGCAGTGACACTGATGTGATGAGGGGGGTTTTAGTGCAGCATTCAAACACCTCAGTGACACTGCTGGGATAGGAATAATACACCCACCAAATAACCCCTGCTCTGTGGGGGTACTATAGGGGTTCTGACCATTAGAACAGAGTAAAGGGGACGTACACAGTATGTACTGTAGAACACACACAGATGGACTACATTCTGGAATTGTAGAACTACAAAGTCCATTTTTACAAGAAGTGGAACTGAGAACATGGACAATAAGTGGAGTAAAAAGGGGGTGTGTCCAAACTGGTACTGCACATGACTTTTAATAAACAGTAGGGTTCATTTGAATCACCTAACATTCAGATTTATAAGCAATTCTCTGCTGTGCTCTGTATGATGCCACTTTCACATTATCTCCTTCTCTGTGTATCCCCTCAGATGAGTCCAGACCTGGAATGGATCAGGTCAGCATGCTGACGGCCATCACTCTCTTCTTGGTGTCGGCCAGCACTGAGCTGGTCGGAGTCGTCAGCCTGCAGAAGGGCTGCATGGAGCGCTTCCAAAATGCCCTCAACTCCAGCGACCCTAATGTAAGGGACATTTCACATCGCCGCTGATGTGAAGCCTCTATTAGCTCTCAAACTAGAACCTCTTCGTGGTGAAAGTCACATGGTTTTAAGGCTTTTAAGTAGAACCTGACCGATCTATTGATCAGTCAGTAAAGTGGACTGCTTTTAAGGCGTACAATACCAGTGCAATTTATAGTGTTTTTCCAATAAATGGGCTGAAGGAGAACCTTAATTATACATACGAGGCAGCTGTTATGGGGGTGGCATGTCCTTTGGTGAATTCTGCCATGCTCGTAAGTCTGGGCATGGTTTGATGTGCCGGTGTGAGCTAATGAGCCCCCCCCCCCCCCCCCCCCACGGCTATGGACTGCTTTAAGGATAGAGTCGTTCTGTAAAGCCTGCAGCCGTTAACCTGCCAGAGCGGATCAAACACATTTAACAGAGCTTTATCCTTTAGAACATTTGTGTGCTTAAACTAACAAATTTAGCTTCGTTAATTATTAATGCTTTATTATAATTAATACACAGAAATCAGCCATTCCTTCCCACCCGAGACTGTCAGTAAGGAGAACATGCAAATGAAACGTTTGGAGCTATGTTTATTGTGAACTAACAAGAAAATATTTCCATCTATCCATTATCTTCTGCTTTATCCTCTATTTGTGTCGCGGGGGTGGGGGGGGGCGCTTTGGGCGCTGGGCAGATACACCCAGGACAGGACGTCTATCGCTGGGCACACACTCACTCACACAGACACACTCTATATGGGGCAATTTGGAGAACTCAATTGACCTTGATCCATGTTTTTGGACTGTGGGAGGAAACCGGAGAACCCAGAGAAAACCCACGTGGACACAGGGAGGATATGGAAACTCCACCCAGTTCGGGATTCGAACAGGGAATCTTTAGTGCTGAGAGGAGAACATGCTAACCACTAAGCCACCATGCCGCCCAAACTAAGCAACATCCATCCATCCATCTATTATCTCCCTCTTTATCGTCTATTAGGGTCGCGGGGGGGTTCCTCATGCCCATCCAGGGAAGAACGTCTCGGGCGCTGGGCAGATACACCCAGGACAGGGCGCCAATCCATCACTGGGCACACACTCACTCACACAGACACACTCTATATGGGGCAATTTGGAGAATTCAATTGACTTGATCCATGTTTTTGGACTGTGGGAGGAAACCGGAGAACCCAGAGGAAACCCACACGGACACGGGGAGAACATGGAAACTTCACCCAGATGGGGATTCGAACCGGGAATCCCTAGAGCTGAGAGGAGAACATGCCAACCACTAAGCCACCATGAAACCTGATTATTCATTGGTGTTAGAAATAATACAGCCGTCCAACGCCTGCGTTTTATCTGATTTCATGAGGTTCTCTGTGTTTTGCAGGTTCAGGCTCGGTGCTACCAGCTGCTGCTGTCTGTTTTCCAGCACTCTGTCCGTGCTCTGTCCACTCCCTACATCCACGCTCTGGCCCCTGCACTGGTGGAGAAGCTCAAGGCGGCCGAACGTTCACGGCCCTCCACCGCACCGGAGCTGAACGCCCTGCAGGAGGGGGTCAAAGTGCTTGAGGGTCTAGTGGCTTTAGGCGAGGAGCAGAACCGTGAGTACTAACCTGCTACAATTGAAGAAAGCGTCGAGTTGGGAAGAGTAAAAACACACATTCTGGTCGTCCATCTTTTCATCTGTTGACACCTGATGAGTGAAAACAGACAGCAGCAGCTGGCAGCACCGAGCCTGAACCTGCAAACACACAGACAACCTGTCATATCGATGTCATACCATTCGCGGGTGGGGTTCCCCATGCCCATCCAGGGGAGAACGTTTCAGGCGCTGGGCAGATAGACCCAGGACAGGGCGTCAATCTATCACTGGTCACACACTCACTCACACAAACACACTCTATATGGGGCAATTTGGAGAACTCAATTGACTTGATCCATGTTTTTGGACTGTGGGAGGAAACCGGAGAACCCGGAGGAAATCCACATGGACACAGGGAGAACATGGAAACTCCACCCAGATGGGGATTCGAACCGGGAATCCCTAGTGCTAAGAGGAGAACATGCTAAACCACTACGCCTGTGCTTTTTATTCATTCATTATCTTCTGCTTTATTCTCTATCAGGGTCGCGGTGGGGTTCCCCATGCCTATCCAGGGGAGAACGTCTTGGCCACTGGGCAGATACACCCAGGACAGGACGCCAATCCATCGCTGGTCACACACTCACTTACACAAACACACTCTATATGGGGAATTCAATTAACTTGATCCATGTTTTTGGACTGTGGGAGGAAACCGGAGAACCCGGAGGAAACCCACGCTGACACAGGGAGAACATGGAAACTCCACCCAGATGGGGATTCGAACCGGGAATCCCTAGTGCTGAGAGGAGAACATGCCAACCACTAAGCCATTTCTAATAATGATTATAACCTTTAACATCCTGGAACCTCACTGTTGTTCTCAGGTGTACAGCTGCTGGCTCTGCTCGTGCCCACTCTGATCTCCTACCTGCTGGACGAGAACACGTTCTCCGGTGCGTCCCCCACCTCCAGGGCCCTGCATGAGTTCGCCCTGCAAGATCTGATGCGCATCGGCCCCCTCTATCCCGCCGCCTTCAAGACCGTCATGGGGGCGGCGCCCGAACTGAAGACCCAACTGGAGACGGCCATCAGAGCCAATCAGGCCAGCAGTAAAGCAAAGGCTGCCGTCAGACAAGCCCAGCCCACGGTCCAGGCCCCGCCCACTATCAAACTTAAGACCAACTTCTTTTAGCAGCCTGCTTCAGGCCCGGAACCGATTAACGGTGAGGTCAGTAACTTATTAGTCAGTAAGGAAGTTTGCTTTTTAGTGTAATCACGTGTACCGTGCTCCTGTAAATAAAGGTGTGAGTTTGTTTTTTGTGGAACGTCTTGTGAAATTGTCTCGCTGAAAAATGATTGTAGGGAAAAAGTGAAAGACACGTTTATGATCCGTTGAAGTCGACATTCTGTAGCTCTCATTAGGCTCATATTTGGAACTTTAAGCAGGATTTTCACTAAAAATGAATAGGGTTTTCCAAAAACTGCCACATCTCATTCATCCATCCATTATCTTCTGCTTTATCCTCTATTAGGGTCATGGGGGGGTTCCCCATGCCCTTCCAGGGGAGAACGCTTTTGGGGCGCTGGGCAGATAGACCCAGGACAGGACACCAATCTATCGCTGGGCACACACTCACTCACACAGACACACTCTATATGGGGCAATTTGGAGAACTCAATTGACTTGATCCATGCATCTGCCCCATGCTTTCACATTCCAAAAATGTTGTTTTGAGGTAAACTCCATGCAGAATGTAACGTCCTGTGCTTTGAGACTGTAATAGATCCTGTAGCCTTTTTGAGGATAGACTATGTCCATAAAGGGCTGCACATGGGAGGCATGCAACACTCCGATACCAGGATGTGGCATTCAGGCGGTACTAAATTGGTATGAAGAGGTCTGCTGTGTGCCAAGACCACTTTACATTCCATCACAACACCACTAGCAACTTGCAAAACAGGAATGCTGGATCTGGGCTTTTATGGTACCAACAAATTCAGCATTGATTCCACATTACATCAACATTCTGGTTTTTGCAATAATGAAGGTCCCTTTATGAGTCTGTTTCCAAATCTCTGTGTAAAAATCCATCCATCCATTATCTTCCGCTTTATCCTCTATTAGGGTCGCAGGGGGGGTTCCCCATGCCCATCCAGGGGAGAACGTTTCGGGCGCTGGGCAGATACACCCAGGACAGGGCACCAATCTATCACTGGGCATACACTCACTCACTTAAACACACTCTATATGGGGCAATTCAGAGAACTCAATTGACTTGATCCATGTTTTTGGACTGTGGGAGGAAACCGGAGAACCCGGAGGAAACCCACGCGGACACGGGCAGAACATGGAAACTCTACCCATATGGGGATTGGAACCGGGAATCCCTAGAGCTGAGAGGAGAACATGCTAAACACTAAGCCACCGTGCCACCCCTGTTTCCAAATCTCTGCATAAAAATCCATCCATCCATTTATTATCTTCCGCTTTATCCTATTTTAGGGTCGCAGGGGGGGTTCCCCATGCCCATCCAGGGGAGAATGTTTCGGGCGCTGGGCAGATACACCCAGGACAGGACGCCAATCTATCACTGGGCACACACTCACTCACTTAAACACACTCTATATGGGGCAAATTGGAGAACTCAATTGACTTGATCCATGTTTTTGGACTGTACGAGGAAACCGGAGAACCCGGAGGAAACCCACGCAGACACAGGGAGGACATGGAAACTCCACCCAGATGGGGATTCGAACCTGGAATCCCTAGTGCTGAGAGAACATGCTAAACCACTAAGCCACCATACCGCCCTCTACATAAAAATCCTTTACCCTAAAATCTTTTTTCATGCTCAACTGAAGTAAAGCTTGATGCTGCAAGTTCCATTCCGGTATTTAGACATGCCTTGTGATCTTCATTGTTGTAAATGGGCTGCAATACTTCCACTAGCAAACTTTTTAAACATTATGCACAAATATTTGAGCAGGTTATGTTACTGAAATCAGCACCCCCTCTTCAGACACCAACGACTTCAGGTGTTGATGGTTTCATGGTGTTTGTTGTAAAAGCTAAACGAACGGGTGATTTTAAACGGTGTTCAGCAGCCATGTGATTGATGCACATGGCACGTCCGAGCTGACGTGATGACTTGCTCATAAAAAGCAAACTTGGTGGCCACTGAACGTAAACTGCAACCCAAAAAGCGTCTCTAAAATGTTTCCCAGGGACGTGAGAAGAGTTCTGTATGAGCAGTGATTGTGATTAAGTGGATTATGATCTGGTCACAACAGCCTACGCCGTCTTTCTCAAGCTCGTCTCAAGTAAACATTTACTTTTACATTTAGTCATTTAGCAGACGCTTTTATCCAAAGCGACTTATAAATGAGAACAATACAAGTCAGAAGTTATGGAGAAAACCAACTATACTGTAAATTCATCAAACCTGATTGTTATTTCATGCTGTTATTTATTTTATTTTTTTCCCTCTCTCTCCCTACAACAGCTTAGTGATTCTGCCTTACAGACAGAGTTGGGAAGCTCGTTCCACCATGTTGCCGTGGTGAACACCACGGAGTGAGAATCAGCTATCCTCACTGGAGCGAAGTAAACGAGTCGGAGTTCACTTCGCTCCAGTAAACACGACTGAAATAAAGGCACTTTACTGAAATTCGGTATCAGCATCACCTTGTTTTATGACCATGCTCTCAGCTTTTTAAGCCATTTGGCCTTCATACTTTGTTTTTATGGGTTTCAAACCGACCCAAGTGAAGACTGATGCATTTCAGCTGCTTTATTTAGGTCTGTTGTAATGGTGTTGCAATGGTGTGCAAAAATGTGTGACATTTTTGCACTTAGGACAGGGACAGTACTGTGCTACTTGCCGGTTACTTCCACAATCAGACCTCTTCAACTAATTCAGAACTCTGCCTCCTGACGTGTGTTTAACTCATGTCACTCCATTACTTACTTCCCTCCATTGGCTCCCTGTAGCTGCTGCATTTAGTACAAGTCACTGACTCTGACCTACAGAACCATTTCTGGATCTTCCCCCTCCTACCTTCACTCTATCTTTTCAAAATACACTCCGACTCGTTCACTTCGCTCCAGTGATGATTGCCGCCTGGCGATTCCACCTCACCGAGGAGCTAATTCTCACTCCGTAGCGTTCACTACTGCAAAATGGTGGAACGATCTTCCCAACTCTGTCCGTAAAGCAGAATCACTAAGCTGTTTCAAGAAACTATTGAAGACGCATCTCTTTAACAAATACCTGTAATAGAAAGGAAAAAATAAATAAAAAAATCAGCAGCATCAACTAACAATCAGGTTTGATGATTTTACAGTGTAGTTGGTTTTCTCCATAACTTCTGACTTGTCATGTTCTCATTTGTAAGTCGCTTTGGATAAAAGCGTCTGCTAAATGATTAAATGTAAATGTAAATGCAGTATACAGAATATTATTGTAACACAAAGGGTAAATATAAGAGCTACAGGTTCGGAAAACGCTGCATCATACATTCATTTACATCTTATAGATTATCTTTTTTGATTTTCCAACCCCCCTCGATATGTGACATCATCTCAACATGGCTCATCTGCTTCATGCTCCTTGAATTGAGAGCCAATTCATATTTTAAATCATACTTGTATTTACAGTTGCATGGGAATAAGTGCTTTTTAATACACATTCAGTGAACATAACTCAATGCTGCCTGATTTTATTATCTTTTTATCAGCCAATAATATGATAACTACCATTAATGTAATACTGAACAGTACACTTTCTGAACTGATGGAGAAAACATAATCCCGTCATAACATGTAATTCTTGGATTGTATTATATTGATGGTAGTTATAGCGCCGGCTGCCGCGTCAGTCTTGTAATGAATGCTATCACCTAATTGCCTGTTATGATCAGCTGTTGTTCAAGCATTTAATGTAAATATCACCAGGCATTCTGTTATTTATTATTTGGTCAACATGATGATGATGATGATGATGATGATGATGATGATGCTGCTGCAATAATGCATTTATTGGTGAAAGGAAAGTAATGCTGGACTGTTGTTCTGTCTTCTATTGGTGACATGTTCTTTGCATTGTTTGCTGTATGATTAATAAGAAAACTCACAAAAATGCACAGTCACTTTTAGAGCGGCGTAAATAAGTGTGTGTAAAATGCTGCAGTGAAATAAAGATACAGTCATGACATAAAAATGTTTTTTTTTTTTTTAATAATTGGGTTTTTTTCAACACTTTTTTTATTTTTAATACTTTGTGTAATACTGTTTCTCTTCTGCTGTCAGTGAAGTCAATATTTCCGTTGGGTGTCTCCTCTCATCCTATTAGCTCCTGTTTTGTCCTATAGTAGGGACTAGGATTGCGAACGTGATTCAGTCTGGATACTGTCTGTAGTTAAAGTGTGTGTGTGTGTGTGTGTGTGTGTGTGTGTATATGTATATATATATATATATATATATATATATATATATATATATATATATGTATGTATGTGTGTGTGTGTATATATATATTGCATGTAGCACGGTGGTTTAGTGGTTGGCATGTTCTCCCCTCAGCACTAGGGATTTCCGGTTCGAATCCCCATCTAGGTGGAGTTTCCATGTTCTCCCCGTGTCCGCGTGGGTTTCCTCCAAGTTCTCCGGTTTCCTCCCACAGTCCAAAAACATGGATCAAGTCAGTTGAGTTCTCCAAATTGCCCCCTAAAGAGTGTGTCTGTCTGTGTGAGTGAGTGTGTGTCCAGTGATCGATTGGCACCCTGTCCTGGGTCTATCTGCCCAGCACCTGAGACGTTCTCCCCTGGATGGGCCATGGAAAATACCCCCCCCCCCCGCGACCCTAATAGAGGATAAAGCGGATGATGATGAATGAATGAGCTTGTTTGAAAATACTGAGGCTTTAAAAGCACATTAAGATGATTTAAAACGATTAGAATGTTTATTGTGTGATCTTAAGTGAGAAAAGTAACTGAAAAATAGATGACGAAAACTACAGCTGATTGAAATACTTTAATAAATGTTGATATGTTTTGAGAGATTATTAAAAGCCACTAGCTATTGCAAACACTTATTGTCTGATGAGCTGCTGAGTATGTGCATTTACAAAACATTCATTCATTCATTCATTCATTCATTATCTCCCGCTTTATCCTCTATTAGGGTCGCGGTGGGGTTCCCCATGCCCATCCAGGGGAGAACGTCTCGGGCGCTGGGCAGATAGACCCAGGACAGGGCGCCAATCCATCACTGGGCACACACTCACTCACACAGACACACTCCATATAGGGTAATTTTGAGAATGTAATTGACTTGATCCATGTTTTAGGACTGTGGGAGGAAACCAGAGAACCCGGAGGAAACCCACGCAGACACGGGGAGAACATGGAAACTCCACCCAGATGGGGTTTCGGACCGGGAATCACTAGCGCTGAGAGGCAAACGTGCTAACCACTAAGCCACCGTGCCACCATTTACAAAACAAATAAGAGTAAAATACACCTTCAAATCAGGATAATTGCCGAATTAGCTAATGCTTGTGTGTGTGTGTGTGTGTGTGTGTGTGTGTGTGTGTGTTCAAGCAAAATAAACAATGCTTAATACCTCACAGGTAACCAATGCACCATTGTTTATATGGACGCTAACATGGACACGTTAAAAGATGTTTAAATCTATTAGGGGTGGAACAGTGGCATAGAGGATGGCATGTAAGTCAGCGCTGGGAGTCCAGGTTCTAAGATCAATCTGGGTGGAGTTTTGGAGTTTTCATGTCCTCCCTGTGTCTGTGTCTGTTCTACAGTTTCCTATATAAGTGTGTGTCCATGTGAGTGAGTGTGTGCCCAGCGATGGATTGGCACCCTGTTCAAGGTGTATCCGCCCAGCGCCCGAAAGTTTATTACCTAGATGGACCTTAATAGAGATTTAAGAGGAAGATAATGTCATGAGATGACTCTAATGGATTATTGGATAATTGCTAGATTAATGAAGGACAACGTCACCATCACTTCCTCAGTGCTTTAAATAAAACCGTGCCATTTATCCACTTTATTATTTAAGAAGGGCGGCACGGTGGCTTGGTGGTTAGCATGTTCTCCTCTCAGCTCTAAGGATTCCCGGTTCGAATCCCCATCTCAGTCCAATCTGAGTTTCCATGTCCTCCCCGTGTCCGCGTGGGTTTCCTCCAGGTTCTCCGGTGTGTGTCTGTGGGAGTCAGTCTGTGCCCAGTGATAGACTGGTGCCTGAAAAGTTCTCCCCTGGATGGGCATGGGGAAGAACTTTTCAGGCGCCAGTCTATCACTGGGCACACACTCACACAGACAGACCCCCCCTCCCCCCTGCGCACGACCCTTGCCAATAAAGCGGAAGATAATGGATGGATGGACTTGGTTAAGATCCATTTACTTAATGGACTTAATAACATGAAACTATGAGTTTCAACATACAGTTAATCATTCATTCATTCATTATCTTCGGCTTTATCATCTATTAGGGTCGCGGGGGGGTTCCCCATGCCCATCCAGGGGAGAACGTTTCGGGCGCTGGGCAGATACACCCAGGACAGGACGCTGACATCACTGGGCACACTCTCACTCACACAGACACACTTTATATGGGGCAATTTGGAGAATTCAATTGACTTGATCCATGTTTTTCGACTGTGGAAGGAAACCGGAGAACCCAGAGGAAACCCAAGCGGACAGGGGGAGAACATGGAAACTTCACCCAGATGGGGATTCGAACCGGGAATCCCTAGTGCTGAGAGAACATGCTCAACCACTAAGCCACCATGCCATAGTTGAAACAGTAATACAGTATTATTATTATTATTATTATTATTATTATTATTATTATTATTTTATTACAATACAGTAGTACTCCAAAAACTATTATATAAACTACAGAGTAAAATAAAGGCCAGATTTGGGTCCCCGTTCTCTCGATTCTGAAATGTTCTGCTCGGCTGGATGTTATAAAGTTTGAAATTATAAAAATAATAATAATAATAATAATAATAATAATAAAATAAGTCGGTAATTATTTGTTGCAGCGTAACGGGCCTTTATTGTGAATGTCGGACTACATATCCCATCATGCTCCAGACGGCGCCAGACGTAGGCGTGGCCTGCAGGGGTCCTTTAGCGTCAGTGAGTGACAGCTGGCTGTCAGAGCAGGATGAGTTCGTTCGGTCGGTGAGCGAAAGCGATCGAAACAACAGACCAAAGCGGCGGATTAAAGGGCTTCAGCGGGGCGTTTCGGGGCAACCTCACCTCGGCTATGGACGAGCCTGCGGGGCCCGGCGTCTTCTTCAACAACAACAATAACCCGGTCATGCCGAGCGGCGGCGGCGGCGGCGGCGGCGGGGTCGGGAAAGCAGCCGCGGCCGAGGGGGGCAGCGCCGAGGCGGGCAGAGCTCAGTACAGCATCCCGGCCATCCTGCACTTCCTCCAGCACGAGTGGGCTCGCTTTGAGCTGGATCGAGCGCAGTGGGAGCTGGAGAGAGCCGAGCTGCAGGTACGAACGGACCGCCATGGCGGAGTTTAAACGCACGGTTCCACGGTTTCGGGCTGTTTTAACGAGGCGCTGCCGTTAGCTAGGCGTTCGTTAGCAAGCTTCGGCGGCGTCGCAAATCACCCACTAGCGCACTAACTAGTGTTCGAGGGCTCGGGGCGGATACGCACTCCGCTTGCACACTACCTAGTACGGGAGTGTGCATGCTGAAGTGGTACGGCTCGTTTATTTAACGTCGCTATAAAAACCCAGGAATCGGTGGAGCTCCAAATACAACAAGCGACTCTTTATTGTATTAATTTCCATTCTTTTGTCGGTAAAGTGCCGACTTTAACATTTTAAACTGCTTTAAAGAGAAGAAAACGTGCAGGTTTCCGCATTTTTTAAAAGCATTCTTTAATGTTTGCTGTTAAACAGAGAGATTACAAACAAACACTGCACACTAACTGCGTCGCACGGCCTTTTTAAAACACCGCTTACTCCCGAATTCACCGCACTGTAAACAACATGGGGCGGCACGGTGGCTTAGTATTTGGCATGTTCTCCTCTCAGCACTAGGGATTCCAGGTTCGAATCCCAATCTGAGTGGCGTTTCCACGTTCTTCCCGCGTCCTCGTGGCTTTCCTCCGGGTTCTCTGGTTTCCTCCCACAGTCCAAAAAACATGGATCAAGTCAATTGAGTTCTCCAAATTGTCCCATATAGAGTGTGTCTGTGTGAGTGAGTGTGTGCCCAGCGATAGATCGGCGTCCTGTCCTGGGTGTATCAGCCCAGCACCCGAAATATTCCCCCCTGCATGGGCATGATAAAGCAGAAGACAATGAATGGATGGATGGTTAACAGCATGATGGCAATAGTCTTAAAGGTCTAGGATCAGCTATACTCCTAATCTTCGACACAGCAGGGGCAACCCGGAGGAAACCCACGTGGACACAGGAGAACATGGCTCCAGCATGCAGCCTATTTGTCATTGAAGGTTAATAATAATAATAACTCATCTTTGATGTGGTACATTCCAAGTACTTATTATCTAATAACTATTTTTAACCTTTAAAAAATGCATTGTTTCCTTAATTTTAGATTACATTGTAGGTTTTGATGAAAAATAAAATAATAATACTAATATTGAAAGTCAATATTATTGTCATCATTATTATTTAGTCCCATAATTATTCTAGACCATTTCAGCTAAATCTAAAATACTAAATGGGGGTTGAAATTTTTAAACAAGGTCAATGTTTCCACGTCAAATCAAATCAGGAGTACAGTGTGAAGATTTTTACACAGACAGCAAAGAAAAACTCGAAAGACAACAGAGCACTTTAACACCACGGGGGGGGGGGGGGGGGGGGGGGGGGGGGGGGGGGGGGGGGGGGGGGGGGGGGGGGGGGGGGGGGGGGGGGGGGGGGGGGGGGGGGGGGGGGGGGGGGGGACACACACACACACACACACACACACACACACACACACACATATATATATATATGTATGTGTGTGTGTGTGTGTGTATGTATATACATATATGTATACATTAGACACAACTGACTTGATATTATTTATGTTGCTTTCTGACATTAAGCCTGCATTGATTTGTTGTGGGTGGATTCTTGTTGTGCTAGTAAGAGGTTGTAAATTAATCTTCTCCTTTTACACATTTAGATTTGTATGCACTTACTACAGCAGAGAAATATGTATCAGTAAGTTTTATTTAAAAAAAAAACTATGTACAAGCGGGGGCGGCACGGTGGCTTAGTGGTTAGCACGTTCGCCTCTCAGCGCTAGGGATTCCTGGTTCAAATCCCCATCTGGGTGGAGTTTCCATGTTCTCCCCGTGTCTGAGTGGGTTTCCTCCGGGTTCTCCCGTTTCCTCCCACAGTCCAAAAACATGGATCAAGTCAATTGAGTCCTCCAAATTGCCCCGTATAGAGTGTGTTTGTGTGAGTGAGTTTGTACAGTGATCGATTGGCACCCTGTCCTGGGTGTATCTGCCCGGCACCTGAAACGTTCTCCCTTGGATGGGCATGGGGAACAACCCCCCTCCCCCGACCCCAATATAGGATGAAGCGGAAGATAATAGATGGATGGATGGATGGTATGTACACGCAAAAAACAAGTATGCAAAATAAAATCGAGGCGCAACTGAATTATTGTGTTTTCAATATAAACTAAAATAAAGTACGACTTCTAAAAATAAAGTTGGGAACATCTATATGTATATATGTCCACATTTAGGAGTTAGAACACAGTTTGCAGTAAAATTAGTTTGCGGACTCTGTTTAATGTCTGTAGATATCTAGTCACTGTAAGTATGTTTAATTTCACTAAACTTTCATTGCAGAATGTCTGTTATTGCATTGCATTAGGCTGAATTTCAGAGAATTGACCTTTAATTTCAGTTTTTACCTAACGTTTCACCTGTGAGGCAGAGGGGGTGGATGGACTGAGGTCGTTATGCATATGAATAGCTGCCTGATGACCCCTTAAGTGTTAGAAAAAAAGGGGGGGGGACTGTGTGTTCAGAATTTCAAGGGTCCTGGAAAGCTAGTGTTAAACCTTTAATTTTACATACAATATGAGGGAAAGACATTATGGCTCCATTGGTGGTGGGTCGCAAGGTCAAGAGAAGAGCATCAAAAAGGAAAAACTACTAAAATGTTTAGGGCAAGTCGCTTAGACTGTGAAAACAGTGTTTCAGGCCTCATGAAATCCCTCAGCGTCCACTTCAGGAATGTAACCCAGTTAGCCAAATTGAAAGTCTTCCAGTGCACACTGCTAAAATTGTCCTAATGACTGTTCCAACCACAGCCAGTCTCCCTCATCATCAGGCCTGTTTTTGTTTGTCTGTCCCATATTTAATCAATTTCGTTCTGCATAGCTTAACTGCAGAAAACAGGACAAGATGCATGGTTTAGATAGATAGATATATAGATAGATAGATAGACAGATAGATAGATAGATAGATAGATAGATAGATAGATAGATAGATAGATAGACAGATATAGATAGACAGATATAGATATAGATAGAAATAGAGATAGATAGATAGATAGAGAGATAGATATAGATAGATTGATTGATTGATTGATTACTTTATTCATCCCGAAGGAAATTTTGCAGCCAAAAATGGATGGAAAATTAAAAAAATATATATATGTATATATCCATCCATCCCTCTATTCATTATCTTCCGCTTTATCCTATATTGGGGTCGTGGGGGGGTTCCCCATGCCCATCCAGGGGAGAGAGTTTCAGGCGCTGGGCAAATACACCCAGGACAGAGCACCAATCTATCGCTGGGCACACACTCACTCACACAGACAAGCACACATACACACTCTATATGGGGCAATTTGGAGAACTCCATTGACTTGATACATGTTTTTGGACGGTGGGAGGAAACCGGAGAGCCGGAGAAAACATACGCGGACACGAGGAGAACATGGAAACTCCACCCAGACGGGGATTCGAACCGGAAATCCCTAGTGCTGAGAGGCGGACGTACTAACCACTAAGCCACCGTGCCGCCCTATATATATATATATATTCATATTCATTCATTATCTCCCGCTTATCCTCTATTAGGGTCGCGGTGGGGTTCCCTATGCCCATCTAGGGGAGAACGTCTCGGGGGCTGGGCAGATAGACCCAGGACAGGGCGCCAATCCATCGCTGGGCATATATATATATATATATATATATATATATATATATATATATATATATATATATATATATATATATATATATATATATAGACAATTTACCATTATAAAGTGTCTGTGTAGTAGTATGAAAACTAAAAGTGAAAATAAAGTGTCCAGTATGGATGGAGATCAAGTGATCATATGTAAAATACAGTATACAGTTTTTAAATGTCCTGTTTTATTTGTTCTTTCGGCCCAAAACAGTCGTATTATAGAGCCTGATGGCCCTCGGAACAAAAGATCTCCTCAGTCTTTCTGTGGAGCAGTTTAATGACAACAGCCTGCCACTGAACGTGCTCCTTTGGTCCTTACCAGCCATTTGGTCCAGAACAGCACTGTATGTGCGTATGAACATTTTTTTTTTATTATTTCACACAAAAAATGTATTTTATAATATACTGTATGTCTAAACTTTTCACTGATGGAGCAATTTTGTGCTCTTCAAATCTGAAATTAAGAACCCTAGGACTCACTGAGAATGAGATGTATGGGTTTAATAGACATCTCAGTTCCACTGAGTGGCACTGTAATTGTAATAAGATATTTTTGTCCTTGCCATGCAGCTCTACTGCACGATGATTTGAATTTTATCAGATGAAGCAATTTTTTTGAAGTACATCGCCATTTATTTCATAATGTTCTTCGGGGTCTATCAGCAGAGAGTCCATTCGATTACTGTTCTCTGAATCTCTGAATCTCTGTCGGCCTCTTTGCTTACAATCCAGCAAATGTAATAACATGGAACTCTGGTCAAGTTCATGGTCTGATTGTAAAATGACGCAGAACACTGCTTGTTTCCCAGTCTCTCCAAAAAGGATCAAATCCAAACAGAGACAAACAAAATACCTGCAAGTGGGTTGCGTTAATGAGAAAATGCTAAGAATGCCAGGGATGTTAGCTGCAACAACAAGAGGGATGAAGAGGGCCGTCAAAGCACCAGAGATGGTCAGAAACCTTTTCCAGTCTTGTCACACAGCCTTAATCATCTGAAGCTTGCAGTTATATGTGTTGTTTATTGTATATTTCCAATTTATATAGGTTTAATAAAGTTCGTCTTGTTTTTTTAATGTCTCCTGTTAATCCACAACCAGAAATGTTCTGGAATAAAGAATTATTAAGTGAAAATGTAATCCTACAAAGAATCAGAGGGACTTTAAATCTATTTTCTATTTTTTGATTCAACATATTCATAAACATATTTCAACATATTTTAATGAACAATTGATTATAAACCCAATCTTTACTTTCATGTCCTATGTTGTTAACGTTGCCCTGTCCCTCTCTGAGCCTTGGTCCTTGATCCAATATCTTCCGCTTTATCCACTATTAGGGTTCCCCATGTCCATCCAGGGGAACGCCTCAGGCACTGGGCAGACACACCCAGAACAGGGCGCCAACCAATCACTGGGAACATACCCACTCACACAGACACACTCGATATGGGGCAATTTTTGGAGAACTCAATTGACCTTGAATCCATGTTTTTGGACTGTGGGTGAAAACCGGAGAACCCGGAGGAAACCCACGCAGGGACACGGGGAGAACATGGAAACTCCAGCCAGATGGGGATTTGAACCGAGAATCCCTAGAGCCGAGAGGAGAACATGCTAACCACTAAACCACCGTGCCGCGCTCACAAGAATTCATTAAAATAAAAAAAACAGGTCGTTTTTTTTACTTGCCACTGTCACTTCAGAGTGTACTTTGGGGTTTCCACTCATAACACTGACTGTAAAGCTGCTTTGAGACAGCACCCTACTGTAAAAGTGCTATAGAAATGAATAAACTTGTATATCAATAGTGCTGGCAGCACGGTGGCTTAGTGGTTAGCACATTCGCCTCTCAGCGCTAGGGATTCCCGGTTCAAATCCCCATCTGGGTGGAGTTTCCATGTTCTCCCCGTGTCTGCGTGGGTTTCCTCCGGGTTCTCCGGTTTCCTCCCACAGTCCAAACACATGGATCAAGTTAATTGAATTCTCGAAATTGCCCCATATAGAGTGTGTCTGTGTGAGTGAGTGTGTGCCCAGCGATGGATTGGCGCCCTGTCCTGGGTCTATCTGCCCAGCGCCCGAGACGCTCTCCCCTGGATGGGCGTGGGGAACCCCACCGCGACCCTAATAGAGGATAAAGCGGGTAAATATAGGGTTCTATAGTGCTGTAAATATAGGGTTCTACAGTTACAGATTGTGTTCTCTAAGCGTCAGGATTCCAACAGAACCAGAGCAGGTGTTTTTTGGATGGTGGGAGATACTCGGCCATGCAGTGACCTTCACATAACGATGATGATGGTGGTGGTGTTATGCTGGTATGAGTGGATCGGTCATAGCAGTGCTGCTTGAGCTTTTAAAAGCATTGTTTGCTTATTGTACATGGTACTTTAGACACAGCTAACTTATTGCCCCACGTTGTAAAATCTGTAACAGAGTGGCTTATTTGCTGCACATTATTTGTTCGTCATGCTCTAATGTTTTTATTAGTACACACGAGGTTTTTAGTCAGCATCACTGTTTTACTGCAAGACACACTAATACACCAGAGAAGGTACTGAAACTTCTTTCTGACACGAACACCAAACACCTGATCCGATACTGACACCTGATCTTATACAATAGGACTACAGTTGTATGAACTAGAACATAAAATGCCCTGCTTGTATAGGCATGGGTGACGATATCCATCCATCCATTATCTTCCACTTTATCCTATATTAGGGTCAAGGAGGGGTTCCCCACGCCCATCCAGGGAACGTCTCGGGCGTTGCCATTTAACATCTGGCAATCATATATATAGGACTGGTAGCTCAGTGTTCAGGGTGTTGGGTTATCAATCTGAAGGTTGGCGGTTCAAATCCCAAGTCCACTGACGTTACTAATTTGGGTCCTTGAGCAAGACCCTTAACCCTCATTGCTCCAGGGATGTTGTGATGAATCCTGTGCTCAGCTTGTAAGTCGCTTTGGATAAAAGCGTCCAATAAATGACAAAATGTAAATGTAATCAGACTAATCCTGCAAACACATTCATTATGAGCCAAACATAAGGGTCGGAACAGGTGCTTGTACTCGTGTGTTATTAATATCTTCACGTTCTGTATGCAGAACATTTAGATGGGATGCATTATGTCTGTTGACGACACTTGAGTTGCTTATAAGAAGCTAAAACGTTTGCTAAGTTGTTCTTGCATCAGTCGGTGTGTTCCTCGGCCACTTCTGCATTGCTCATTGCGTCCCTCATGAAAATGCAGTGCTGATGCCATCAATTGATTTTGATCTTTAGGTGTATATATGTGTGTATGCATGCACGCAAATCCATTAAAGAGTAATTGGAATCATTAATGAACAATGCCTCTGGTCCAGCTGGCCCTCTGGGGGCTTATGTTCACCTAGCTGTATAATGCAGCATGTTGACTCGTTGCGATGGCTCCGTGTCGGTTTCTGGTGATGTGGCGGCGTGTTTCTGGCTGTCTGGTTTTGGATGATGTAGTGTGCATTTGTTTGCATGTTCATTTGTGTGTGCACCTCTGCTTCTTCAGCAAAAGCAGAAAAGTTGCCGAACACTCGCAGCTGATTAGCTGATACAATTGTGCCGCCAAATCCGAGCGCCAGTGAGCATTCAAGCATTTCCACCCACCCACTTCCTCCCATAATAAACCACAAGACTCACAAACAGCTTGTTGCTTAGGTTGTCATACAAGTTACTACATTGTGTGTGTGTGTGTGTGCGCGCACAAAAGCACTGTGTTTTTACTAAATCAAATATTTGTGTTCCGTTTTTGTTTCAATTCAAACCAGTGCAGTTACATTTCTTTCCATTTAAAGTAAAGACTTTTTTTGATTATTATTATTCATCACCACCGTCATTACTATTGTACTCTATATTTTTGTTTTTACTAATAATGTCTTTTCTTTACATCTGTGTTAATCACCCCTTAACTTTTTCAGTAGAGTTCATTTATCACATAGGTACCGTAAACCTATTTAACCATTTACATGTTTCTGACCGCGGCACGGTGGCTTAGTGGTTGGCACATTCGCCTCTCAGCGTTGGGGATTCCCGGTTCGAATCGCCATCTGGGTGAACTTTCCATGTTCTCCCTGTGTCCGCGTGGGTTTCCTCCGGGTTTTCTGGTTTCCTCCCACAGTCCAAAAACATGGATCAAGTCAACGGAGTTCTCCAAATTGCCCCATATAGAGTGTGTTTGTGTGAGTGAGTGTGTGCCCAACGATAGTGTGGTGCTATGTCCTGGGTGTATCTGCCCAGCGCCCGAAACTTTCTCCCCTGGATGGGCATGTGGGAACCCCTCGCGAACCTAATAGAGGATAAAGCGGAAGATAATGGATGGATGGATGTTTCTGACCAATCATCGTTAAGATGACTGAGGTCTGTTTTTTTATTTATTATTTTATTTATTTATATATATATATATATATATATATATTATGTATTATTTTTGTTTAGTTTTTTATATGGAATTATTATTATTATTATTATTTTTTAAACAACCAGACTTGCTTTCAAAATTCCTGTTAGCTGAACCTGTTCGTAGCTTTAAACCAGGTGAATGACAATAGCTGACAGTGGTGCATTCTTCCTTTAAAGAGGTCATTGTTGAGTAAAATACACTGTAAAACAAACACGCTGCTGATGCTTTTATACTTCATGCAAAAAGTACCTTTATGTATTTTGAGTCCCACCTTTTAATCATAGAATTCAGCTGAGCTATTTTTCGTCAGCCGGTTATTACCTTTTGGATGAACAATAACAGATTGCTGGCCAGACCTTGTACCACAGCAGTATCTGAGCTTGTTTTCTTGTAATATCGCTAACGCATTATTAAATAAGCGCTCGACTGATTTACCTGTATGTTCATCATTTACATATTATTTACATAAACACATGATGAAATGAATTAGACAGTGTATTATACAAATATCCATAAACATTTGCCGTTTTTATTGTAACCATCATTCAAACTGGCTGACCAAAGGAAATTTGAAATCAAGTTTTATTCATTCATTCATTCATTATCTCCCGCTTATCCTCTATTAGGGTCGCAGTGGGGTTCCCCATACCCATCCAGGGGAGAACGTCCCGGGCGCTGGGCAGATAGACCCAGGACAGGGCGCCAATCCATGGCGCTGGGCACACACTCACTCACACAGACACACCTTATAGGGGACAATTTGAAGAATTCAATTGACTTGATCCATGTTTTTGGACTGTGGGAGGAAACCGGAGAACCCGGAGGAAACCCACGCAGACATGGGGAGAACATGGAAACTCCACCCAGATGGGGATTCGAACTGGGAATCCTTAGCGCTGAGAGGCGAATGTGATAACCACTAAGCCAACGTGCCGCCCCGAAATCAAGTTTTATCATAATTAAATTCAGTTTAGGAGATTATTAATTCTCCGGCGTATAAAAACATTTCGGACAGACCAGACACTAACAGCTTTATTGGAGCAGCCTATGGTAATTTTTTTTTCTGTACCAACAGAACAACCAGTTCCAATGTGTGACCTAGGATTGGTGTAAAGTAGGGGTGCTGAAAAAAATTCGTATTCCAGGCGATTCGGAATCGATTCAAAATTTCCAAGAATCGATTTTTAAAAAATGGGTTTATTTTTTGCCACCCCCTCCCAAGCGAACTGCATGACGCATTACGGATCCGCTCGGCCACCGTACAACACACTTGTTAACCAGCTCCCGTTGTAGTTCTTTAGAATGTTGTTCATGTTAGCGGGAAGCATGGAGCAGGGGGAGGGCCCGATTCGACGCCCCATCAGCGTTAAAAGCCAGTGTTTGGATTTTAGAGAGAGAGAGAGAAAGAGAGAGAGATAAGCACAACTGTTTACAAAGAGTGTAAAATGAAATCGAGGTACTTTGGAAATACGACAAATGCGTGACGTCACCCTGAACTAACAGACATTAAAAAGTTCATTCATTCATCCATTTATTATCTTTCGCTTTATCCTCTATTAGGGTCGCGGTGGGGTTCCCCATGCCCATCCAGGGGAGAACGTTTCGGGCGCTGGGCAGATACACCCAGGACAGGACGCCAATCTATCGCTGGGCACACACTCACTCAAACACACACTATATGGGGCAATTTGGTGAACTCAATTGACACGATCCATGTTTTTGGACTGTGGGAGGAAACCGGAGAACCCGGAGGAAAGCCACGCAGACACGGGGAGAACATGGAAACTCCACCAGATGGGGATTCGAACCGGGAATCCCTAGTGCTGAGAGGAGAACATGCCAACCACTAAGTCTCATTAAAAAGTTGAAAAATATATTTATTAATTAAAGGTTAAGTTTTGAAATGTAGTGAATGTTGTTACAATGTAGTTAAAATGACTGAAGTATGGATTTTATTTTTTTTAATTAAGTTAAAAATCTTAATGCACTGTGAACGTAAAGTATTTTAGTTTTGATTAAAGGTTAATGCACCATGGGAAACTTTGGTATTTATATATTTAGAATGATTTGTTTATTGATGGATGTTTTTTATGTAAGAAAGAGCCAGGCAGCTATGCAAACCCAATATTGCTCATTTTAATTTAACATAATCATATTGTTGTATAGGCAGCATGGTGGCTTAGTGGTTAGCATGTTCTCCTCTCAGCACTAGGGATTCCCGGTTTGAATCCCAATCTGGGTGGAGTTTCCATGTTCTCCCCGTGTCCGCGTGGGTTTCCTCCGGGTTCTCCGGTTTCCTCCCACAGTCCAAAAACTGTGAGTGAGTGACTGTGTGCCCAGCGATGGATTGGCGCCCTGTCCTGGGTGTATCTGCCCAGCGCCCCGAAACGTTCTCCCCTGGATGGGCATGGGGAACCCCCTCCAGACCCTAATAGAGGATAAAGTGAAAGAGAATGAATGAATGAATGAATGAATATTGTTGTATAAATATAAAATGATGCACGAAGATTTGATACAGGACGGAACCTTAAAGTATTGTTTTAAATAAATGTTCTATTTGTTTCCATCGTCGTTTCATCTTGTTATTCTCATAATTTAAACAAAATTTAAAGACCATTTGAACTGAAAAAAATCAGAATCGAATCGAATCGCCAGACACTGAGATTCGCACCCCTAGTGAAAAGGTAAAGGTCTGACATTACCCAAAATCAGAACCTTTAAGGTGAACTTGACCTCAGTCAGCATCGTTAAAGGTTCCCACAGCCACACGCCATCATTAAAAATGTTTTTGAAAACGTGAAGGCTGCTGGCTGTTATAACCACAAAAGGGGATGTGGGAACGCCTTCCTTATGTCTATGGCTGTGGAATGGAATGTGATGTTAGATATCCGTAGGTCTGAGCTTGTTCTTGTTTTGCAGGAGATATATTGTTTAGTCACGTCTCGTTGGCTTTGTGCTTTCATGCTTCTTCTGTCCTGTAATACACTCTGGGTTGTAATTTCCAGAGTTTGGATCCAATTAGTAAACGTTTTTTAATTAATCCAGCTCTATATTAAGATTTTTTTTCAAACTGAATCACGGGAGCACGATGGCTTAGTGGTTTAGCATGGGGGGGGGGGGGGGGGGGGGGGGGGGGGGGGGGGGGGGGGGGGGGGGGGGGGGGGGGGGGGGGGGGGGGGGGGGGGGGGGGGGGGGGGGGGGGGGGGGGCCCCCCCCCCCCCCCCGCGCGACCCTAATATTGGATAACGCAGAAGATAATGGATGGATGGATGAATCGCGGGACATTGAGGAGCATGAAGTGGGATGCTGAGTGACCTGGACCATGTGTTTAGTCACGTCTTTTTGTCTTTGTTCTTTTGTGCTTCTTCTGTCCTGTAATACACTCTTGGTTGTAATGGAAAGTGCTGCACTGAGCTGCAGCATGTGTAATCAAGTTAATGTCTTTACTGCAGACTGCTTATTACACCATTTAAAGAGACTTCGAGTGAAGCTAACGCATTTACAGTAATGGACTGAATGTATGAACTGGAAGAGCTGCAGAATATTTAGACTCTTTACTGTTCCTCAGGCTTCCTGCCCCATAATAGGGGTTCTTCCAGTCTTGTCATGCATGTCCTCATCCTGTCAGGTTTCCCTGTGCTTTTAGCAACATGCTTCCTGTTTCCTGCTGCCATGCCATTCCTAAATATACACACACACACACACACACACACACACATGCACATGCACATGAAGCGTATCAAGGAGCTGATGATGTCAGAATGACAGTGACTGAAATGCTGGTCTGCAGGTTTGAAGTTCCTGATTATCTTAAGTTGCTTTTACGATAATTTTAATTATTTACCGTATTTTTCGGACTATAAGGCGCACCTAAAAGCCTTAAAATTTCACAGAAATCGGGAAATTTTATTAAAATTAAAGTGGGATTGGGATTCCTGGTTCGAATCCCAATCTGGGTGGAGTTTCCATGTTCTCCCCATGTCAGCGTGGGTTTCCTCCGGGTTCTCCGGTTTCCTCCCACAGTCCAAAAACATGGTTGAAGTCAATTGAGTTCTCAAAATTGCCCCATATAGAGTGTGTCTGTGTGAGTGAGTGTGTGCCCAGCAATAGATTGGCGTCCTGTCCTGGGTTTATCTGCCCAGCGCCCGAGACGTTCTCCCCTAGATGGGCATGGGGAACCTCACCGCGACCCTAATAGAGGATATTATGAATGAATTAATGAATAAAATTAAAGTTTTTAATCATGAATAATCATAAAAATGTGGCGGCACAGTGGCTTAGTGGATTTTCGAGTTCGAATCCCAATCTGGGTGGAGTTTCCTTGTTCTTCCCGTGTCCGCGTGGGTTTCCTCCGGGTTCTCCGGTTTCCTCCCACAGTCCAAATGGATCAAGTCAATTGAGTTCTCCAAATTCTCCAAACATATAGAGTGTGTGAGTGTGAGTGAGTGTGTGCCCAGCGATAGACTGGCACCCTGTCCTGGGTGTATCTGCTCAGGCCCCGAGACGTTCGATCCTGGATGATATCCCCCCCCCCCCCCTAATAAAGGATAAAGCGGAAGATGATGGATAAATAATTGCAAAAATGATTAATCGTCTCATCCCCACTTCTTTTCTGTCGGCTTTCATAACTAGTCCTACTGGAAAATTGCTTTTGTGCCAAGTAGTAAACTCTCCATTAAATAAGTTACCCATTTTCAGCACTAATACTGCTCATTAAGGGCTTTAATAACACCCTGTTGCCATGGCAAGATTTTTATGGGTTGTCAGGGTCCTGCGGGTGCTGGATTTGAGTCTATTCCAGAGCTTAAATGCAGGAAAACATCCTGGACAGGACATCAAGATGATGTTTGTGTACGGCGGCCAGGCAGGAGCTACACGGAATGAACCTTTATGAACCGAACTTGGCCTTCGGGTGACTGTTGGGTGTGGCTTTTGTTTTTTACATAATAGAACCTTGAAGTTCCAGTGATTGTGGATAACTGTCAGCAAGGTTGAGAGTGCACAAGGTATTCAAAAGCTTTACTAATTAATCATCCTGAATGCTGTAGTAGGTGTAGTAATTAACACATGAATGTAATAATTAGTGGTAGGATAAACACCTCTAACATGTATTAAAGGGTGATTTGTCCAATAGGCCTTTTTTTTTCTTTTTTCTTTTAGCTTCCGTTAAAAGTCTTTGTCCTGATGCATCAATTATAACATTAACATTGATTGATTTTGCAATTGAGACATTTATCCCTTTGTCTGTTACCCACCTCTAGCCATAGAGTACTATTTCAAGTATTCAAGTATTTTATTTGTCATTCCACAATATAAATATACCCACCCAAACCACGGACTTTTCAGCCTCTTACCATCCGGTAGGCGTTACAGGAGCCTCCGCTCCCACATCAGCAGACTCAGGAAAAGTTTTTATCCTCCTGAATGCTGCACATACAATATAATTGTATATATTTTGCACCACTTCTCTGCACCTTATATCACATATGTCATACTATGGTATATCATGTATATATTATGTATATATCATGTATATAGTATGTTCACATTATGTATCTACATGTAAATACTTTACCTTTCCATGCACCAGTCACTGTTACTGCCGCACTTTATGTAAATATGTATATATTGCACTTCTGGTTAGATGCTAACTACATCTCATTGGCCCGGTACTTGTACTCTGCACAATGACAATAAAGTTAAATCTAATTTAATCTAATCTAAAGTACAGTACAGTATATGTGGAACGAGACACATATGAGAAGAATATGTTCCTGCTGCGGTATTATATTTTGAATAAGGATAAAAAGCATTATTTCCCAACATTCATTCATTCATTATCTCCCGCTTTGTCCTCTATCAGGGTCGCGGTGGGGTTCCCCATGCCCATCCAGGGGAGAACGTCTCGGACGCTGGGCAGATAGACCCAGGACAGGGCGCCAATCTATCACTGGACACACACTCACTCACACAGACACACTCTTTATGGGGCAATTTGGAGAACTCAATTGACTTGATCCATGTTTTTGAACTGTGGCAGGAAACCGGAGAACCCGGAGGAAACCCACGTGGACACGGGAAGAACATGAAAACTCCACCCAGATGGGGATTCAAACTGGGAATCCCTAGTGCTGAGAGGTGAACGTGCTGACCACTAAACCATCGTGCCGCCCTATTTCCCAACATAATTTATAATTTATATTTATATATATATATATATATATATATATATATATATATATATATATATAATGTGGCAACGGTGGCTTAGTGGTTAGCACGTTCGCCTCTCGGCACTAGTGATTCCCGGTTCGAATCCCCATCTGGGTGGAGTTTTCATGTTCTCCCCGTGTCCGCGTGGGTTTCCTCCGGTTTCTCCGGTTTCCTCCCACAGTTCAAAAACATGGATGAAGTCAATTGAGTTCTCCAAATTGCCCCATATAGAGTGTGTGTGTCTGTGTGAGTGAGTGTGTGCCCAGCGATAGATTGGCGCCCTGTCCTGGTTGTATCTGCCCAGCGCCCGAAACGTTCTCCCCTGGATGGTCATTATATACGTGTTTATTGTATTGTATTGTATTGTATTGTATTGTACATGTATTTGTTTGCCAGATTGCCAAAGACAATTTTCCATTTAATGTAAGTTTAATGGACAATAAAGTTTTATTCTATTCTGTTCTATGACAGCTACTACACAACCAACATAAAGCACACATGTACCAACACAAGGATCACAATAAATACAGGGTATAGATACACAGTACAGTAAACAAGCAACATTCAAGAAATGGTATGGAGTAAACCCCAAGTTGGTTTTTGTAAACAGTTAACATTAAGTGGAGAGGTGCTGGTGGTGCTTGTGGCCCCCTAGTGATGTGAGCCATATTTTAAATGTATTGTGCGTTTTCTAATAAATCCTGTATTTTTCAGCTTCTCCGCTGAAAGCTAAACCTCTGCATAGTTAATCCTCCGTCTTTTTTCCGAGCAAACCTGCTTTGCCAGCTGACATCTGAGCCGGCTGAAGGGTGTGCAGCCGATGCACCGGCCCCTCCTCCATCATGTGTAACTCAGGAAAGCAATGCCTTCTTGCAGCATCACTGTTCACCTTCCTCTAACCAGCCCCGCCAGTTAAGCTGACGGCATGAACACATTTCAAGCAGGTTCTGGAGCCTAGACAAATAAACTGAAAAGTACTGCGTTAAAAAAAAAAAACTGTTAAAAATAAAGACCTCATTTCTGTGGGTGCAGGAAATGAGCTTGTTTAATACTAGTGCGTGAAAATCAACAAAGTGCGAACAAGAAGCTGTCGAGGGTGTTCGGATGAACCGCAGACACGGCGCACTTAACCGCCACGGATTAAGAATCCCTGTGCACACAGTTAGACGTGCCATGCTGATAAGTCGTGTCGGTGCTCGGCGGGAGGCGTTGCGAGTGTGTGTGGCTGGACCTCGCGGAAACTGTCGAAAATGAGCTGCAGTGACAGGTGCTCTTGGCTCTCACAAGCTTCAAGGAGCTAATTAATGCCTTCTTATGTCACGACCAGATTTGAGTAGCTTTACGTTATTTATTCCAAATGAATGAATGAATGAATAAACGATAACACTATGGTGGCACGGTGGCTTAGTGGTCAGCACGTTCGCCTCTCAGCACTAGGGATTCCCGGTTCGAATCCCCATCTGGGTGGAGTTTCCATGTTCTCCCCGTGTCCATGTGGGTTTCCTCCGGGTTCCCCGGTTTCCTCCCACAGTCCAAAAACATGGATCAAGTCAATTGAGTTCTCCAAATTGCCCCATGTAGAGTGTGTGTGTGTGAGTGAGTGTGTGCCCAGTGATAGATTGGTGTCCTGTCCTGGGTGTATCTGCCCAGTGCCTGAAACGCCTGCCCCCCTGACCCTAATAGAGGATAAAGCAGAAGATAATGGATGGATGATCACACGTGCCATGCTGATAAGTCGTGTCGGTGCTCGGCGGGAGGCGTTGCGAGTGTGTGTGGTTCGAACTCGCAGAAACTGTGGAAAATGAGCTGCAGTGACAGGTGCTCTTGGCTCTCACAAACTTCAAGGAGCTAATTAATGCCTTCTTATGTCAGGACCAGATTTGAGTAGCTTTGAGTGATTTAACCCAAATGTTGTGCATTTTACACAAAATGTTGAGTTTCCGCTTTGAAAAGGGACCAAATCACTTTATTGATGACGGCATATAAAAATGATTTGTTACTAGAAAAATAAGCATCTAAATGTTTGCATCGAAGCCTTATGTTTTGTTGCGCGATTTTTGCGCAAGTTAAAGGCTTTCAGTGAGTTAATGAAATGTAGTTGAAAATAAAAAAAAAACACAAAGACTCAGCGTAACACTCTCTTGTGATTTTAGAAGCTTGTTTTATAAGGTTCATTAAAGTAAATTCCTCTGCAGTCAATAGAAAAGCTAGACTTATTTATAGCCTCGATTTTAATCAGTTTACTGTTCAGTTCATTAAAGGATTTAAGCTGTATATGATCACACCAAGGGCGGCATGGTGGCTTAGTGGTTGGCATGTTCTCTCAGCACTAGGGATTCCCGGTTCGAATCCCAATCTGGGTGGAGTTTCCATGTTCTCCCTGTGTCCGCGTGGGTTTCCTCCGGGTTCTCCGGTTTCCTCCCACAGTACAAAAACATGGATCAAGTCAATTGAGTTCTCCAAATTGCCCCATATAGAGTGTGTATGTGTAAGTGTGTGACCAGTGATAGATTGGCGCCCTGTCCTGGGTCTATCTGCCCAGCGCCCGAAACGATCTCCCCTGAATGAGCATGGAGCAAAATTGGGAACATTGGAGGGGGAAGAACATCCCGGCGCTGGGCAGATACACCCAGGACAGGACACCAATCTATCGCTGGGCACACACTCACTCACACAGACACACAAGCCAAACCTGCCGCCCTACATCAGCATTTAGATTTACATATTAAATATCTATATTTATGAAGATGCTGGGAATGTGCACGTTCTTTCTTTTTGGTCTGAAACGTGCACCGTAGCCTGTCATTAGTGAACAGTGACACATTCTTTAATTTGCACACTCTTGTAATACAACCCTCACACTTGCTCTCTGAGATCGTACTTCTGTTTATAGCAGTTGAGGTGTGAAGGTGTGAAACAGCTGTCTTTTGAATCCCAATTATTTTTTTTCGCTGGTAAATCTAACTGTGAGGAAACGCTGCTGTAGTTTCCTACGCTGCTGTCACACACGTCAACTCGGCTCTTAGCTTTGCTTCGTGTTAAGTAGAGAACTCTAATATCCCATCCGAGAAGCATTACATGAATAATTGACCATGCGCTCTGCACTTCGTTTATCTTCTCAGCAGGAATGTTGGGCAGTGTTTTGTGCTTCTGGTTCTTAAACTTGTGAAGACAAGAGATGTGTGAGGGAGTGAGTCCCATTCCACAAAAAGGCCTCTAGCTATTTAAGTAGAATGTATTGTAGTGTAGAATGAATCATTGAAAGTAAAGAATGAATCATTTATAGATATGAATCAGCTGTTGACACAACAAATGAACGCTGAGTTAATGTTTGATTGGAGTTGTTTTTATTCTACTAGTAAAAAAATAAATTACCAAATCCGGTAGAGATGTAACTCCATTCATTCATTATTTACATTTGGTCATTTATTGGACGCTTTTATCCAAATCCACTTACAAGGTGAACACAGGGTTAATCACAACATCCCTGGAGCAATGAGGGTTAAGGGTCTTGCTTAAGGACCCACACTGGTAACTTCAGTGGACCTGGGATTTGAACCCACAACCTTCAGATTGATATTCCAACACCCTAAACACTAAGCTACCACACGCTTTCTGATTTATCCTCTATTAGGGTCGCCGGGGGGGGAGGGTTCCCCATGCCCATCCAGGGGAGAATGTTTCAGGCGCTGGGCAGATACATTCAGGACAGGACGCCAATCTATCACTGGGCAAACACTCACTCACACATACACACTCTATATGGGGCAATTTGGAGAATTCAATTAACTTGATCCATGTTTTTGGACTGTGGGAGGAAACCGGAGAACCCGGCGGAAACCCACGCAGAGAAGGGAAGATCATGGAAACTCCAACCAAATGGGGATTCGAACCGGGAATCCCTAGTGCGGAAAGGAGAACATGCTAACGACTAAGCCACTGTGCCGTCTGAGAGTAAACTTCCATCCATCCATTATCTTCCGCTTTATCCTCTACTAGGGTCGCGGGGGGGTTCCGCATGCCCTTCCAGAGGAGATCGTTTCGGGCGCTGGGCAGATACACCCAGGACAGGGCGCCAATCTATCACTGGGCACACACTGACTCACACAGACGCACTATATATGGGGCAATTTGAGGATTTAATTGACCTTGATCCACGTTTTTGGACTGTGGGAGGAAACCGGAGAACCCGGAGGAAACCCACGCAGAGAAGGGGAGAGCATGGAAACTCCACCCAGATTGGGATTCGAACCGGGAATCCCTAGTGCTGAGAGGAGAACATGCTAACCATTAAGCAACCCCCCCCCCCCTCCAAAAAAAAAAAAAAAAAAAAACGGTTAACGTGTAGAAAATACTCTTGTATCTTTAAAGCTGTTGCGTATTAAGAGGCATTCTATTAAAATTTATTTTTGTTAATCATAACAGTGAAATGGGGCGGCACGGTGGCTTAGTGGTTAGCATGTTCTCCTCTCAGCACTAGGGATTCCCGGTTCGAATCCCCATCTGGGTGGAGTTTCCATGTTCTCCCCGTGTTTGCGTGGGTTTCCTCCGGGTTCTCCGGTTTCCTCCCACAGTCCAAAAACATGGATCAAGTTAATTGAATTCTCAAAATTGCCCCGTATAGAGTGTGTCTGTGTGAGTGAGTGTGTGTCCAGCGATGGATTGGCGCCCTGTCCTGGGTCTATCTGCCCAGCGCCCGAGACGTTCTTCCCTGGATGGGCATGGGGAACCCCACCGCGACCCTAATAGAGGATAAAGTGGGAGATAATAAATGAATGAATAACAGTGAAATGCTGGGATATAATAATTCATGATGATTGAGTCATCCATATCATCTTTACTTCACTTTTTATTTTTATGATGCTGATATGTCGTGTTCCCGATAATGCGGTCAGTTATTGCCGGTGGTGGATTTTATGAAATGTGTGTGTGAATGTGCTTTACCTGTGTGCAATGGCAGCCTCTTAAAGTCAAATAGAAAAAGCAATGTAAGGAGAGCTGTTTTTATACACACTGAGTGTTAAGTGATGAGGGACAGTGGGTTTTACTTTTTACCTCAACTGTCCATGAGATTCCAAGATTTAATAGAAAGACCTTTGACGAAAGGACGAGCAGGTGGGGTGGATAGATTCAGAAATGGAGAAAAAGGTGAAGTGACGATAAGAAGTGGCTGGATGATGAATGGAAGGATGAAGACAGTCATAGAGAAAAGTGGAGTGCTACATGGAGTGATTGAGCGAGCGAGTGAAGGTTAAATGGATGGATGATGCTGCCTAATAACAGAAACGATGAGGTTTCACAGCTTTGATTAGGTTAATGTCGTGTCACTGATTTATTTTTAGGCTGCCTACATTAAAATAAGATCTCAAATGACTGCCAGCAGATTTCCAGTTCACTTCTTATCTTATTGAGATGCTTATTGTGGTAAAAAAAGAAAAGCCCCAAATGCAAAACAGCTCAAAAGGAGAAGCTGACACCGTCTGTCTTATTCCCTAATATACAGAATGCTACAGGACGGAAAACGGCCTCCTCGCGTGTCAAACGTTCTGCCAAAAATGGGATTTAAAATGGGATTCAATTCAATTCCCAGAGTTTTGATCCAAGTAGTAAAAGTTTTTTTTTAATTAATCCAGCTTTATATTCTAATTTTGTCAAACTGAATCACGGGAACGATCGGCATGGTGGCTTAGTGGTTGGCATGTTCTCCTCTCAGCACTAGGGACTTCCGGTTCGAATCCCCATCTGGGTGGAGTTTCCATGTTCTCCCTGTGTCCGCGTGGATTTCCGGGTTCTCCGGTTTCCTCCCACAGTCCAAAAAACATGGATCAAGTCAATTGAGTTCTCCAAATTGCCCCATATAGAGTGTGTCTGTGTGAGTGAGTGTGTGCTCAGCGCCCTGCCCAGGGTGTATCTGCCCAGCGCCCGAAATGTTCTCCCCTGGATGGGCATGGGGAACCCTCCCGCGACCCTAATAGAGGATAAAGTGGAAGATAATGAATAAATGAATGAATCACGGGATAGTGAGGAGCATGAAGTGGGATGCTGAGTGAGCTGGACCATGTGTCTGTTACGTCAGTTCTGAATTTCTGACTCGGGTTCAGGCAGGCAGCTATGAGATTGTTAACTAGTGGGAGTATTGGTGCACTGTGGAACTGGAATGTTCTGTACTTCTTCCAGTAGTCTCTCTCTTTCTCACTCCCATGATTCATCACCACTCGTCTGGCCAAGTGTCATTGGAGAACATGGAGTGCTTCGTTTGACGTCGCTCTTTTTTATTATTAAACTTTTAAAGAGAGCGGCACGGTGGCTTAGTGGTTAGCACGTTCGCCTCTCAGCGCTAGGGGTTCCCGGTTAGAATCCCCATCTGGGTGGAGTTTCCATGTTCTCCCCTTGTCCGCGTGGGTTTCCTCCGGGTTCTCCGGTTTCCTCCCACAGTCCAAAAACATGGATCAAGTTAATTGAATTCTACAAAATTGCCCCATATAGAGTGTGTATGTGTGAGTATGTGCCCAGCGATGGATTGGCGCCCTGTCCTGGGTCTATCTGCCCAGCGCCCGAAACGTTCTCCCCTGGTTGGGCATGGGGAACCCCACCGCGACCCTAATAGAGGATAAAGCGGCAGATAATGAATGAATGTATGAACTTTTAAAGAAATCTTCTTGTCTTCCTAACTGACTCTCCATTAAAACTCAAACTAGTATATTAGGACACCTGACCATCACACTCATTAGTTTGTTGGAAAATGTTGGACATTTTTACGAAGCACCTCGTCCCGTAATGCTTAAAAAGACATCTTTACTACACCCAACAAGCGGCAGGTGGTTTACATTATATCAGTACAGTATTGAGCGTAAGGGGTTACATAACCAGACGTGTTTAGAATACAATTATCACGACCTTTTACTGTTGAGCAGATGAGGGTCCTGTAATGATCGGCTTTGCACGCTGTTTCTAAAATTTGTTTGTCATATGTCCAAAAACAGTCCAAAAACTTGGATCAAGTCAATTGAGTTCTCTAAATTGCCCCATATAGAGTGTATCTGTATGAGTGTGTGCCCAGTGATGGATTGGCGCCCTGTCCTGGGTGTATCTGCTCAGCGCCCGAAACCCTGGTTGGGCATGAGGAACCCCACCGTGACCCTACTAGAGGATAAAGCGGGAGATAATGGATGGATGGATGTGGAGAACCGTTCTACGATTGCTGACCTGACATTTTCAATTGAGCGACCACATGCGAAGATCCTCTATCAGTAACCTTTCTCCACACCCACAGGCCACCATGTGTTACGGCCTTCCCACAGGCATGTCCGGAATCCTCGTAGCTGTTTATCACAACTAGACATCTGAGCGTTACACCCGCGTGGTAACTTAGACTAGTAGCTTTGTATTTATCGAGCAGGCAGTGTTTTTGCATTGGAAATCAGACTTTATTTTCCTGCTGGGAATAAACGTTGAACATCATTAATAGGCATGGGCTTGGATAGATACAACCTGGTGCTTTATTACATTTACTGGTTTAAAGAATTCGGCTTTCTCTGCGGCCTGAAGGGTAGAATAAACCCGTGTTGGGAAAATCCACAATTTGGCTGGATTTTTAAATGTAATTAACACTAATATATATATATATATATATATATATATATATATATATATATATATATATATATATATATATTTTTTTATAGACATATATTTATTAATAGACACACACACACACACACATATATATATATATATATATATATATATATATATATATATATATATTCATTCATTCATTCATTCATTATCTCCCGCTTATTCTCTATTAGGGTCGCGGTGGGGTTCCCCATGCCCATCCAGGGTAGAATGTCTCGGGCGCTGGGCAGATAGACCCAGGACAGGGCGCCAATCCATCGCTGGGCACACACTCACTCACACAGACACACTCTATAGGGGGCAGTTTTGAGAATTCAATTAACTTGTTCCATGTGTGGGAGGAAACCAGAGAACCCGGAGGAAACCCACACAGACACGGAGAGAACATGGAAACTCCACCCAGATGGGGATTCGAACCGGGAATCCCTAGCGCTGAGAGGCGAACGTGCTAACCACTAAGCCACCGTGCCGCATATATATATATATGTATGTATATATATATATATATATATATATATATATATATGTATGTGTATATATATATATATATATATATATATATAAACACAAAAACTAAATCTTTAATAATCTGGTCGTCTGCGAGCACTGAACCTGAACCTCAGGCAATTTTTTGAGGACCTAACTTCCAGTTTTATAGTAATATTTTAACAATAACACTTACCATTAGGGCATTATGTTTAGATTTATCTTATCATTTTATATTACATATAACTTATAGAATAACATATAAGAACATATAACTTATATGTTCTCTCATTTGTAAGTCACATCAAATAGCTTTAGATAAAAGCGTCTGATAAATAACTGATTATTAATAGTAAGTCGAAAGTTTGTGTTTTTAATACAAATGCACACTGTTGCTGACTTAACAATTAAATGACTCTTCAAACCGTTTTTATTTTTTTTTTTATTTGCTTTTATGTTAAAAAAACTTGACTGGTTCTCATTTTCAAATAGCTTTAGATAAAAGCGTCTGATAAATAACTAAATGTTAATATAAAGTCGAAAATATGTGTTTTCAATACAAATGCACACTGTTGCTGACTTAAAAATAAAATTTTACTTTAGACCTTTTTTTATTTTTATTTTTTCTTCACGTCGATGTTTAAAAAACTTGCCTTTGGTTCTGTAGCTCATGTTGGACTCAGATACAGCGTTCAGCTACAGCGACAGCAGACCAAAATGGTTTTAACGGGGTTCAGTTGTCGGAGTGTAGAATGTGAGAGAGAAAGTAAAAGAAGACACTGAGAGCCTCTTATCCACTCTCACTCTGAATAATGCGGTCAGTGTCCTTCTGAAATAGAACATGTCCTGTCCTCTTCTCTCTGACACGTTCTTCATCCTGCTTAATATGTGATGGTGTGCACTGACAGAACACAATGACTGAACAGGATGTTGAATACATATCAATGGACTCCAGAACCATACTGTGACATTAGATATGTCTGATTTGTAATTTACAGAAACAGTAAAATAGCATTGATGATGCTCCTCTCAGAACGTCTGTGCAGGATGGTTTACATCATTGTTATGTGGGATAGATAAAGCGAAACATGTCTATATATATATATATATATATATATATATATATATATATATATATATATATATATATATATATATATATCATTATCCGCTTTAGAGAACGTTTCGTGCGCTGGGCAGATACACCCAGGACAATCTATCGCTGGGCACACACACACTCACACATACACACTCTATTTGGGGCAATTTGGAGAACTCAATTGACTTGCTCCATGTTTTTGGACTGTGGGAGGAAATCGGAGAACCCGGAGGAAACCCACGCGGACACGGGGAGAACATGGAAACTCCACCCAGATGGGGATTCGAACCAGGAATCCCTAGTGCTGAGAGGAGAACATGCTAACCACTAAGCCACCGTGCCGCCCTATATATATTTATATATAAATATAAATGACAAAAGAGGCCTGGTCTTTTACCATCTACTCTAGTGTTCTATTTTAACCTGTAAGGATCTTAAAGTCAAGCAGAGCCAGATTCTATGACCACTTAGGTCATGGTTCTATACATCTAATGACCTTTTGCACATTTTCATGTATTGTGTGTGTGTGTGGGTGTGCATGCTGGTCTAAAATACCTACAATGTATTACTTAATAATAAAATATCTAAACTAATACTTTGTGATGAAGTATTTAAAAGTATTTATTTTAACCCAAATATATAATGGTATGGAGGTGGCACGGTGGCTTCGTGGTTAGCATGTTCTCCTCTCAGCGCTAGGGATTCCCGGTTCGAATCCCCATCTGAGTGGAGTTTCCATGTTCTCCCCGTGTCCGTGTGGGTTTCCTCTGGGTTCTCCAGTTTCCTCCCACAGTCCAAAAACATGGATCAAGGTCAACTGAGTTCTTCAAATTGTCCCATATAGAGTGTGTGTGTGAGTGAGTGTGTGCCCAATGATAGATTGGCATCCTGTTCTGGGTGTATCTGCCCAGCACCCGAAACGTTCTTCCCTGGATGGGCATGGGGAACCCCCCCCAAATTCTTTGTAACGTTTTTTACCCATTTGTACCCCGAGCATCTTCTAGTTGATAAAAACATTTTCACCTGCTTAAGAAATGTCGACTGAGTTACTTCTGTTCTTCCGTTCTGACTCCACTGCTCTCTTTCTTGAGATTTGTTCCTGTATTGTGTCCTGAATGAAAATAAAGCCGTGTGTGGGCTTGTGTTCGCTCTCTGACTCAGTCTCTGCGTCAGCCGCTGTATCTCTGGGTCGAGGGGGGAAGACTCACTGATGAAGAAATAAATGAGTGCTTAATAGACACTTTAGCACACGAACCTTCAGTAATCTAGGATTATTAAAGCTATAATTGGTTGGAACTGACGGAATATTTGGGTTTTTATTTTGTAATTAAGTTTTAATGTACAATGGGGCCAAATCTTAGGAAAGCTTGTATTATACTGGAATGAAGCTTATGTGTTGATTTATAATAAATCAAACTCATTTTAAAGTTACCGCTGATCACAGGGTTTGTTAAAGTTAGGATCAGATGCTCATGTTCTTTGTTCTTGTTTTTTCTTTAGGCGCAGGTGGCATTTCTGCATGGTGAGAGGAAAGGGCAGGAAAACCTGAAGAAGGATCTGGTGAGGAGGATCAAGATGCTGGAGTTTGCTCTTAAACAAGAGAGGTATGAACCTAACAAGAATGAATCTGTCAGATTTCATTTAAATTGTCACTAAACCCTGAACTTTAAATCATATTTAAATATATAATGTATAAAAAAACAAAATAATTTGGGATATTGATCATTCATCAGTTTTTTTTTTCTCATTATTTTCTGATTAATCCTGTACTTGGGTATCCAGGGGAGGGTGCTTTGGGCACTGGGCAGGTACTCCCAGGACAGTGTGCCAATTCACCCCTGGATACACACACACTCACACACACACACACATTATATAGGGACAATTTAGAGCAGCCATCCACCCCAGTAGTAAATTATGAAGTATTATCATATTAAGTTATATTATTTATTATTCATTCATTATTCATTCATTATCTCCCACTTTATCCTCAAGTAGGTTCGCGGTGGGGTTCCCCATGCCCATCCAGGGGAGAACGTTTCTGGCGCTGGGCAGATAGACCCAGGACAGGGTGCCAATCCATCGCTGGGCACACACTCACTCACATGCACACACTCTATATGGGGCAATTTGGAGAATTCAATTGACTTGTTCCACGTTTTTGGACTGTGGGAGGAAACCGGAGAACCCGGAGAAAACCCACACGGACACGGGGAGGACATGGAAACTCCACCCAGATGGGGATTCGGACCGGGAATCCCTAGTGCTGAGAGGAGAACATGCCAACCACTAAGCCATCGTGCCGCCTATTTATTATTATATTAAGTTTAATTATTTACAGCGTATAATGCCTTGCATTATTAAGTACTACTGGAGTAAATTATTCTATTAACTATATTTAAATATAAATATGTCGAATATCATTATGGATGGTAATGTTACAACATGCCCCCTATTAAGGTACAATAAAACCATTTAAATAATTTAAGTATGAAACATCCTAAAGGCAGTACAGTGTCACCTGTTATGCAGTGCAACACTTTTGTTAAAGCTGTGTGTCTAGCAGGATGGAAATGGGCGGGGCTTTGCCAGGCAGATCTCCCAGCGACGCAAAATCGGCCGGTGTTTTTTTTATGTTAAGGCTGATATAATGTGAAATGGTTGATTTAATAAAACTAAAGGTTTTTTTTTGTTAAATCGTTCTTTTTCAAAAGTGGACATAATACTATGTGTGTACATGATTACGAAAAGATGCAATAAATATTGGGTTATTCATTTTGTTTTGTTTCCAGAGACGGTTATATTTGTGAATGGAACTGTAATTACTATAATTGCATATGCACATTCAAATTGCTATTATTTTTTCTGATGTGCGTGGATTTCGTGTTTGTGAAAATGCTTTTTGGAGCAGGCTGTGCATCATCTTTATTGTAATGCACATTTTTATGCTATCATATTTCATACGCAAAGCTTATGGTTAAGGTGAACAAAGGGGAAATACTTTTACTCGTTATAAATCTACAATTAATTACACCTACACACATGCAATTTATCCACTAAATACTTTTGTTGAGACTCTCCGTGTCAGACATGTCTCTCACATGCTGTTCTGTAACACCCCCCCCCCAGAACTTTAACCCTTCATGTGCGTTTTTAGTTGAATTCCAGCTCGATTTTCACGTTAGGTTTATTATTGGCCAAGCCCCTTTTGTTGCAACACTGAATGAGTTATGCAGCCTTTCATTGCACCACCGCCCTCTTTGTGTTTGTCCTGTTTTTTGTGCCTCCATCTTCCCAGATAAGAGGCCATTCATAGTCTTAAAGGGACTCTGTTTTGACCTTGATCTCGCTGACTGCTATGGCAACACACAGAGGCTCTCAGTACAGTGACATCATTCCCCTCATACATCCTCTGCCATGAGTCACTCCAACAAAAAAGGCAGACTATACAACTTCCTGTCTTTCCTCTTTTACCATCTGAGGGACGGCCAACAATGGGCCCGAGGCATTTGCGGATGAGGCATGTGGCAGCATGTCGACTGCTCCACCAACCTGCATTTCATGTGCATTCTGCTTGTTTAGACACATTCTGATCACAAGTACATTCTGTTTTATGTCCACTGACATTTCTCTTTCATTTCTCTTGCCATTTGAAAGGTAGCAAATCTAATTTTCTAATATTAGGAGGTAGCAAAGGTACTGACTAGTTGCATACCAGTGAGCATTAAGAACTTCAGACCAGAAAGCCTTTAATGTCAGAAGGTATCTTTTAAAAATATTAAGGCCTAAAACCCATTTTAAAAGAAGGTGGCATTTAACAACCCATGAAATAAGATGTGGGATTTATTATATTCTATTATATATTCTTATATATATTCTATTCTAATTCTATTCTTATATATAATGTGCCTGCTTTAATAACAATAATTTATCAACAAAAAGCAGGTCAACTCTTCGTCCATAGGAATCAAACTACGATTTTTAACACACACTGATTATTTAGTGAATTTGATGATTCAGGGAAACTAATGCTGTAGATTCGTACTATATTATCATTTTTGTTCTATTGCGATTAAGATCTGCCTTTCAGCCGTATCGCATTTCTGGCCATGCCATTTAAATAAGGACCATTGGAAAGATTGGAATTTATGTGACTTTTTTTCCCATGTGCATGTGATTATCTATTTTATTTTCATGAGCCAGCACCTTCAGAGTGCAAATTCAGCAGCGTGTACTTGAACACAACCATTTTCTTCCCTCACTCTCACTCTGATCATGAACAGTTGATAAATTGTTTTCCACCATCCAGAACAAAATGTGCTAGGACAAGAGCCCAAAGCAAATATCTGGGACACCTGCATGGTCAGTCGGTGGTTAATCTGCATGTACGAAAAAGCAAAGTTGTAAATGTTTTTTTTTTTTTTGTAGTTATCTTATTGTATTTTTCTTAAATTAGTTTAAATCTGTAATATTTAATATGTAAATCCGTCTTTTAGCTTTAAAATTAAATGCAGCGTTGGTATTAAAGTAAGTTTTGAAAATGCACCATCATATTTTAATGAACAGGTTTTGTTTCTTGCAGGGCGAAATATCACAAGTTAAAATATGGAACCGAGCTGAATCAGGGCGAGATAAAGCCACCGAGCTACGACTCTGGTAAGTCTTTATTTAATTCAGCCTGAGGTGAGTTTGCACCAGAATCCTGAATCTTTAGGTCCAAAGAGAAAACACTGGTCACGGTTTGCAAGCCATGAACCAGTAAGTCTAATTTATATATTTGTATATATATATAATTTATATATTTGTAAATTGTTTGTGTGGATTAATGCTTACAGATTTTTTTAATTTAACAATTATTATATTAGGGAAGTTGTACAATAGGATAGTTATCATCCATTGTGTAATTTTTTTAGGTGTTTATATTTGTTTACAGAGAAATACTTTTTTTTTTGTGTGTGTGTGTATGTATATATATATATATATATATATATGGTGGCTTAGTGGTTAGCACGTTCGCCTCTCAGCGCTAGGGATTCCCGGTTCGAATCCCCATCTGGGTGGAGTTTCCATGTTCTCCCCGTGTCTGCGTGGGTTTCCTCCGGGTTCTCCGGTTTCCTCCCACAGTCCAAAAACATGGATCAAGTTAATTGAATTCTCAAAATTGCCCCGTTTAGAGTGTGTCTGTGTGGGTGGGTGTGTGCCCAGCGATGGATTGGCGCCCTGTCCTGGGTGTATCTGCCCAGCGCCCGAGACGTTCTCCCCTGGATGGGCATGGGGAACCCCACCGCGACCCTAATAGAGGATAAGCGGGAGATAATGAATGAATGAATATATNTGTTTATATATATATATATATATATATATATATATATATATATATATATATATATATATATATATACATACATACATACATACATACAAATCGTTCTACATAATCAGTTTCTAGCAGAGTTTTTCAATAAAGTTTAAAGCTGCAGAGAGTATCCGAGACTTTATTGCATGTTCATCTGTATTCATGGGAGTTGCCTCGCTCTCACTCACTCTGACTGCTCTATTGATGTTATGCAGAGGTGGTGGATGCTTTGGTACCGCATTTGCCCTCAACCACCTCCATTCCAGATTGACCGACTGTAATTGTGGCTATTGAGACAGACCGTAAAGGCCAAAAACACATACTCCCTGAGATTTGGACAGATTTTCCCACGGGCACTATACCAATGTATTTTTGTTTTGCAGTTTATTGCATATTTTGTCATTTATATATATTTTTAAGAAAACTTTTGGGGAGCAATGTTTTAAGTCTGTACTGTGCAAAGCTTTTAAATTAAAGGCATTTTTTCAGTCTTAGGTGGAAACACTGGATCAGAACATATCATGTATACACTCACCAAGCTCTTTAATAGTAACTACTGTACACTTATTTACTGTATACCTATTTAATAATAATGATAGTGATTTTTAACCTTTACATGGTTAACAGAAAAAGGTTTTTGATTAAAACTTCTTGAGAATCCAATGTTGTCCAAAATGCACAGTGAAGGCGAGGCGGAGCAACGAGACTGTTTTTAATGATTAATATGAATGTCTATCTCCCAATATGTCCTGCATATCAGTCTCATGTTTACTCATAACACTGAAGTCTAATGCATATCTGATATCTAGTCTTAATAGTCAAAACAGCAGTGTTTGACTTTAGTCTAAATTGGAATTTTACATTGTTCACACACTAAGTGAAACATGAAGCGTTTCAAGTTGTCGACATACAGTAACATTGGAGTATCTGTTTATAAGATCGGTTGCCTGTTTATCATCCTTTTCCTCTCTTCCCCCTATATTTTACAGATGAAGGGCACGATAAGGATGCTCCCAGCTCCCTGAACAATCAGCTCTCGTGGAAACAAGGCCGCCTCCTCCTCAGACAGTGAGTACTTGTACTGTTAACCCCAGGTCACTTCTTCATGTCCGACTCACTCAGTGTAATATGGTTTGTTTTTTCATTGTTTGTTATTCTGTGGCTTTGTTATTAGAATTATAAAGCCTGGGATATAGCAATTTTGCAATTTGCTCTGCTATATTCATTACATTCCTCAACCGCAGTTATTTTACGAGGAATCCTTTACTTCCATTAGTAATTCTACATTTTAATTCTGTTGGATACTAAGGGGGCGGCACGGTGGCTTAGTGGTTAGCACGTTCTCCTCTCAGCGCTAGGGATTCCCGGTTCGAATCCCCATCTGGGTGGAGTTTCCATGTTCTCCCTGTGTCCGTGTGGGTTTCCTCAGGGTTCTCCGGTTTCCTCCCACAGTCCAAAAACATGGATCAAGTCAATTGAATTCTCCAAATTGCCCCATATAGAGTGTGTGTGTGTGAGTGAGTGTGTGCCCAGAGATGGATTGGCGCCCTGTCCTGGGTCTATCTGCCCAGCGCCCGAACCGTTCTCCCCTGGATGGGCATGGGGAACCCCACCGCGACCCTAATGGAGGATAAAGTGGGAGATAATGAATGAATGAATGAATGGATTTCATTAGGACTAGGATCGTGGAGGCTTTCCCATGCCCATTCAGGGGAGAAAGTTTCGAAAGCTGGGCAAATACACCCAGGACAGGGGGGTCAATTCATCACTGGACACACACTCCCTCCCTCACACAGACACACGTACGCTATATAGGGACAATTTAGAACAATTTTTGCTCTTTGTTAATTGGTTTTAAGTTATCTAGCCTAGAACTGCCTAGCATACCTGGATCACAAGTCATAATTAAGTACAAGTCTACTTTGTTTACAAGTTATTTGAGACAAATTTGTAATCTGTCCTTGACCAGCATAACTCACAGCCTGCTCGGCTGACATCATCTGTAAAAGTGATTCATGTTCACAGCTGAACAACAGACAAGACATTGGAGGAGTGCAGTAACATACTGTGATTGTGTCTTTCCTTAATAAACTCCCCAGTCAAAATTAAAGGTGGAAATCTTTTATTTAAAATTAATTAATTAAAACACTGAAATGAAAATGTACAGGTATAAGCAGCTTCCACTCCCCTGGCACAGGATGTTTATCACCACTGATTCAAATAATAAAACATTTAATGAAGTTAAAATATAACCTGGGTGATAAAGAGGCTGAGATTTATTGTTAAAATGATTGTATTGAAACCATTATATGAAAGCAAAAAGAAGACTTGCATTTGTAGCCCTGGATCAGCTTTTAATCTGTAATTGACTAAAAGCTTTTTAACTATTATTATTATTAATTATTCAGTCATTATCTTCCGCTTTGTCCTATATTAGGGCCGCGGGCAGGTTCCCCATGCCCATCCAGGGGAGAAAATTTCGGGAGAACAGGGCGCCAATCCATCACTGGGCACACACTCACACAGACACTCACACATACACACACTATATGGGGCAATTTGGAGAACCCAATTGACTTGATCCATGTTTTTGGACTGTGGGAGGAAACCGAAGAACCCGGAGGGAACCCACGCGGACACGGGGAGAACATGGAAACTCCACCCAGATGGGGATTCGAACCGGGAATCCCTAGCGCTGAGAGGAGAACATGCTAAACACTAAACCACCGTGCCGCCCCTGTTATTATTTTTATTTTTTTAATTATTTACAGTTTTATTAAAGAAGCCAGTTATTTCATGTACTGAATTATTTGTTGCTGCTGAAGTGACCTCAGTTTTATTTTTCACCTTTCACTCACATTTTATTCGCCTTAGAATGTTGTCCATTTCTTCCTGTTGTCGTAATTTTATTAACAGATTAAACTGTTAACTAATTTTAATACTGAACTGAACTGTTAATCTAAAATTCTGATCCCCAGTACTGTTAAAATATCAAGGTCATGATTGTAACGAAGATGCAGTGCATTCATACAGTTCATCTATTATGTTTAATGAGGTCTTCAAACATAAAACCCATTTAAAAACCATAATTGTTTATTTAACCAACCAGGTCCGAGTTTTACCTGCATTTTGCACTTGAGCTTACATGTACTGCTTCTTACACGATTCTGGTCTCTGCATTATAAGTGAACAAAATGGTAACTGACAATGACATAATTTCTTTGTCTGAAATACCATCCAGTGTTTTCTGTGATGGCTGCATTATTCCCATGTACTCATACTATGAGATCATTTCTATAAGATCCGGTTGAAGGCGGGAGCCTTTTCTTTGTTCAGAACACTGAGAGCACAGCTCAGTAGCACCCCCTTCTGTTTACACTCAGGGTTAAATCCTCTCAGTATGTTTTGTTTGTTTCCTGCTGATGATAAAGCTGCAGATGGTTTGCAAAACTGAAGCATGCTAATAAATACACGTTGCTCTGAACATACTTGATTTTGTGTTTGTTTTGCAAGTTCTGGGATTTTAATTTTAATATAGCACACTCACCTTGTGACATGGTGGAGCCTGTGACGCTGTGTTTCAGTAGTTTAAACATGTCAAGCAGCAGTACAGTCATTTATTCAGAAATGTTTATATAGCTACTCGGTCATGCAGTCATGTATCGGAATAATGAGGAGCCTATGGAACGATTTACAACTGATTAAACTCTCATTTATCTTCTTTTGAGTCCAATGCTTTTTGTAGTTTATGTAGTGTTTACATCAGCATCAGAAAGATAGAATTTTGGATTATTCATTCATTCATTCATTATCTTTCATTTTATCCTCTATTAGGGTCAGGGGGAAGTCTTGGGCGCTGGGCAGATACACCCAGGACAGAGCGCCAATCTATTGCCTATCTATATGACACACTCACTCACACAGACACACTCTATATGGGGCAATTTGGAGAACTCAATTGACCTTGATCCATGTTTTTGGACTGTGGGAGGAAACCGGAGAACCCGAAGGAAACCCACGCGGACACGGGGAGAAAATGGAAACTCCATTCAGATGGGGATTCGAACCGGGAATCCCTAGCGCTGAGAGGAGAACATGCCAACCACTAAGCCACCGTGCCGCCGATAGTAGTTATACATAGAAGAAAATTTAAAATAAGGTCAACAGTAAAAACCTAAAAAATTGAATGCANATATATATATATATATATATATATATATATATATATATATATATATATACATACATACATACATACATACATACATACAAATCGTTCTACATAATCAGTTTCTAGCAGAGTTTTTCAATAAAGTTTAAAGCTGCAGAGAGTATCCGAGACTTTATTGCATGTTCATCTGTATTCATGGGAGTTGCCTCGCTCTCACTCACTCTGACTGCTCTATTGATGTTATGCAGAGGTGGTGGATGCTTTGGTACCGCATTTGCCCTCAACCACCTCCATTCCAGATTGACCGACTGTAATTGTGGCTATTGAGACAGACCGTAAAGGCCAAAAACACATACTCCCTGAGATTTGGACAGATTTTCCCACGGGCACTATACCATTGTATTTTTGTTTTGCAGTTTATTGCATATTTTGTCATTTATATATATTTTTAAGAAAACTTTTGGGGAGCAATGTTTTAAGTCTGTACTGTGCAAAGCTTTTAAATTAAAGGCATTTTTTCAGTCTTAGGTGGAAACACTGGATCAGAACATATCATGTATACACTCACCAAGCTCTTTAATAGTAACTACTGTACACTTATTTACTGTATACCTATTTAATAATAATGATAGTGATTTTTAACCTTTACATGGTTAACAGAAAAAGGTTTTTGATTAAAACTTCTTGAGAATCCAATGTTGTCCAAAATGCACAGTGAAGGCGAGGCGGAGCAACGAGACTGTTTTTAATGATTAATATAAATGTCTATCTCCCAATATGTCCTGCATATCAGTCTCATGTTTACTCATAACACTGAAGTCTGATGTATATCTGATATCTAGTCTTAATAGTCAAAACAGCAGTGTTTGACTTTAGTCTAAATTGGAATTTTACATTGTTCACACACTAAGTGAAACATGAAGCATTTCAAGTTGTCGACATACAGTAACATTGGAGTATCTGTTTATAAGATCGGTTGCCTGTTTATCATCCTTTTCCTCTCTTCCCCCTATATTTTACAGATGAAGGGCACGATAAGGATGCTCCCAGCTCCCTGAACAATCAGCTCTCGTGGAAACAAGGCCGCCTCCTCCTCAGACAGTGAGTACTTGTACTGTTAACCCCAGGTCACTTCTTCATGTCCGACTCACTCAGTGTAATATGGTTTGTTTTTTCATTGTTTGATATTCTATGGCTTTGTTATTAGAATTATAAAGCCTGGGATATAGCAATTTTGCAATTTGCTCTGCTATATTCATTACATTCCTCAACCGCAGTTATTTTACGAGGAATCCTTTACTTCCATTAGTAATTCTACATTTTAATTCTGTTGGATACTAAGGGGGCGGCACGGTGGCTTAGTGGTTAGCATGTTCTCCTCTCAGCGCTAGGGATTCCCGGTTCGAATCCCCATCTGGGTGGAGTTTCCATGTTCTCCCCGTGTCCGTGTGGGTTTCCTCAGGGTTCTCCGGGTTCCTCCCACAGTCCAAAAACATGAATCAAGTCAATTGAATTCTCCAAATTGCCCCATATAGTGTGTGTGTGTGCGTGTGAGTGAGTGTGTGCCCAGAGATTGATTGGCGCCCTGTCCTGGGTCTATCTGCCCAGCGCCCGAAACGTTCTCCCCTGGATGGGCATGGAGAACCCCACCGCGACCCAAATGGAGGATAAAGCGGGAGATAATGAATGAATGAATGAATGGATTTCATTAGGACTAGGATCGTGGAGGCTTTCCCATGCCCATTCAGGGGAGAAAGTTTCAAAAGCTGGGCAAATACACCCAGGACAGGGGGGTCAATTCATCACTGGACACACACTCCCTCCCTCACACAGACACACGTACGCTATATAGGGACAATTTAGAACAATTTTTGCTCTTTGTTAATTGGTTTTAAGTTATCTAGCCTAGAACTGCCTAGCATACCTGGATCACAAGTCATAATTAAGTACAAGTCTACTTTGTTTACAAGTTATTTGAGACAAATTTGTAATCTGTCCTTGACCAGCATAACTCACAGCCTGCTCGGCTGACATCATCTGTAAAAGTGATTCATGTTCACAGCTGAACAACAGACAAGACATTGGAGGAGTGCAGTAACATACTGTGATTGTGTCTTTCCTTAATAAACTCCCCAGTCAAAATTAAAGGTGGAAATCTTTTATTTAAAATTAATTCATTAAAACACTGAAATGAAAATGTAAAGGTATAAGCAGCCTCCACTCCCCTGGCACAGGATGTTTATCACCACTGATTCAAATAATAAAACATTTAATGAAGTTAAAATACAACCTGGGTGATAAAGAGGCTGAGATTTATTGTTAAAATGATTGTATTGAAACCATTATATGAAAGCAAAAAGAAGACTTGCATTTGTAGCCCTGGATCAGCTTTTAATCTGTAATTGACTAAAAGCTTTTTAACTATTATTATTATTAATTATTCAGTCATTATCTTCCGCTTTGTCCGCGGGCGGGTTCCCCATGCCCATCCAGGGGAGAAAATTTCGGGAGAACAGGGCGCCAATCCATCACTGGGCACACCCTCACACAGACACTCACACATACACACACTATATGGGGCAATTTGGGGATCAATTGACTTGATCCATGTTGATCCATGACACGGGGAGAACATAGAAACTCCACCCAGATGGGGATTCGAACCGGGAATCCCTAGTGCTGAGAGGAGAACATGCTAACCACTAAACCACCGTGCCCCTGTTGTTATTATTTTTAAAAAAAATTATTTATAGTTTTATTAAAGAAGCCAGTTATTTCATGTACTGAATTATTTGTTGCTGCTGAAGTGATTTTTCACCTTTCACTCACATTTTATTCGCCTTAGAATGTTGTCCATTTCTTCCTGTTGTCGTTATTTTATTAACAGATTAAACTGTTAACTTATTTTAATACTGAACTGAACTGTTAATCTAAAATTCTGAACCCCAGTACTGTTAAAATATCAAGATCATGATTGTAACGAAGATGCTGTGCATTCATACAGTTCACCTATTATGTTTAATGAGGTCTTCAAACATAAAACCCATTTAAAAACCATAATTGTTTTTTTAACCAACTAGGTCCGAGTTTCACCTGCATTTTGCACTTGAGCTTACATGTACTGCTTTACCTGTTTGCACGATTCTGGTCTCTGCATTATAAGTGAACAAAATGGTGACTGACAATGACATAATTTCTTTGTCTGAAACACCATCCAGTGTTTTCTGTGATGGCTGCATTATTCCCATGTACTCATACTATGAGATCATTTCTATAAGATCCGGTTGAAGGCGGGAGCCTTTTCTTTGTTCAGAACACTGAGAGCACAGCTCAGTAGCACCCCCTTCTGTTTACACTCAGGGTTAAATCCTCTCAGTATGTTTTGTTTGTTTCCTGCTGATGATAAAGCTGCAGATGGTTTGCAAAACTGAAGCATGCTAATAAATACACGTTGCTCTGAACATACTTGATTTTGTGTTTGTTTTGCAAGTTCTGGGATTTTAATTTTAATACAGCACACTCACCTTGTGACATGGTGGAGCCTGTGACGCTGTGTTTCAGTAGTTTAAACATGTCAAGCAGCAGTACAGTCATTTATTCAGAAATCTTTATATAGCTACTCGGTCATGCAGTCATGTGTCGGAATAATGAGGAGCCTATGGAACGATTTACAACTGATTACACTCTCATTTATCTTCTTTTGAGTCCAATTCTTTTTGTAGTTTATGTAGTGTTTACATCAGCATCAGAAAGATAGAATTTTGGATTATTCATTCATTCATTCATTATCTTCCGTTTTATCCTCTATTAGGGTCGGGGGGATGTCTTGGGCGCTGGGCAGATACACCCAGGACAGAGCGCCAATCTATTGCCAATCTATATGACACACTCACTAACACAGACACACTCTATATGGGGCAATTTTGAGGACTCAATTGACCTTGATCCATGTTTTTGGACTGTGGGAGGAAACCGGAGAACCCGAAGGAAACCCACGCGGACACGGGGAGAAAATGGAAACTCCATTCAGATGGGGATTCGAACCGGGAATCCCTAGCGCTGAGAGGAGAACATGCCAACCACTAAGCCACCGTGCCGCCGATAGTAGTTATACATAGAAGAAAATTTAAAATAAGGTCAACAGTAAAAACCTAAAAAATTGAATGCANATGTTTTTGGACTGTGGGAGGAAACCGGAGAACCCGAAGGAAACCCACGCGGACACGGGGAGAAAATGGAAACTCCATTCAGATGGGGATTCGAACCGGGAATCCCTAGCGCTGAGAGGAGAACATGCCAACCACTAAGCCACCGTGCCGCCGATAGTAGTTATACATAGAAGAAAATTTAAAATAAGGTCAACAGTAAAAACCTAAAAAATTGAATGCAACCTTGTCATTTCAGTCTTCTAATAGTGTTCCATTTTAACCTTGAAGTCCAATAATTACTTTTAATCTGCACTTGCTATAACAGGCTGGCTTGCAAGAAGTGTCTATCAGAACTGATTCTATACTCATTGAATCATTGTGTACGTCTATGTCTGTATGCAGGTATTTGCAGGAAGTTGGCTACACAGACACTATTCTGGATGTTAAGTCTCAGAGAGTGAAGGCACTGCTGGGATTGATGGGAGACTCCAGTCGGAGCAGTCAGGAGCCTCTGATCAACGGCACAGATACAGCACCTAAAGGAGCGAACACAGGGTACGTACAGGGCACAGACAAATAAACATGGTCTTAAAGGCTTAGTGCTTAGAATGTGGGACTGTTAATCTTAAGGTTAGGGTTTGAGTTCTGAGTCCACTGAAGTAACTGGGGTAGGCAGTTGAGCAAGACCCTTGACCCTCATTGTTAACTCGGGGGTGCCGTATCATGGCTGACCATCTAACCCCAAACCTTAAGTTGGGATACTTGTAAGTCACTTCGGATAAAAGCATCAGCTGAATGATCTCAATTAATTTAATGTGATATAAACAAGCACTTAATGCAAGATAATTTATTTAACAATTTAAAATGTTAGTGTGTGTGTTTCACAAATTATAAAACCAGTGTTACCTGAATTATTAATAAATCTGCCTTCAACAATATATTATATTATCAATTATTCATTCATTCATTATCTTCCGCTTTATTCTCTATTAGGGTCGTGGGGGGTTCCCCATGCCCATCCAGGGGAGAACGTTTCGGGCGCTCGGCAGATACACCCAGGACAGGGCGCCAATCTATCGTTGGGCACACACTCACTCACACACAGACACACTCTATATGGGGCAATTTGGAGAACTCAATTGATCCATGTTTTTGGACTGTGGGAGGAAACCGGAGAACCCGGAGGAAACCCACGCGGACACGGGGAGAACATGGAAACTCCACCCAGATGGGGATTCGAACCGGGAATCCCTAGAGCTGAGAGGAGAACATGCCAACCACTAAGCCACCGTGCCGCCCTATTATTATTATATTATATTATATTATATTATATTGCTGCACTTACTGAATTAAAACACTGTTGGCATCATTAATATTCACAGCTTATAGCAGTTTTCTATCTGAATAAATTTATATGTTTTTATTGTTTTGACTTTGTCACTGTAGGAAAGGGGAGCTATCTGAGTCGAGTGCCGTGCTGGAGGCATTTAAGTTTATTGAGAGCGCTGCAGCTGAATTCAGTGATGAGGATGATGATGAGGACAGCGATGGGAAGGAGAAAACAATTGTAGATTCCAGAACAGTGAGTTCTTCTCGTTTAAAACAAATGAGTGTTTTTAAGATCATACGTTTCGGGCGCTGAGCAGACACACCCTGGACAGGGTGCCTGGGTACACTGGGCACACACTCACTCAGACACTCACACAGACACACTCTATATGGGGCAATTTGGAGAACTCAATTGACCTTGATCCATGTTTTTGGACTGTGGGAGGAAACCGGAGAACCCGGAGGAAACCCACGTGGACACGGTGAGAACATGGAAACTCCACCCAGATGGGGATTCGAACCAGGAACCCCTATTGTTAAGAGGAGAACATGCCAACCACTAAGCCACCATGCTGCCCTCTCTATAAATATAATCTTTTTATCTAATTATAATAATTCGAAGTGCGAAACCCCTACTGTCACAATTATAAACACGGTATATTTAGCTTTGATTTCTTGCTTTGGCAGTAAAGCCTCTGTTATTCCTGTTAAATTGAGATATAATTGTTGGATGACAGATTTCCTGACCTTTTATCAACATTAGGAGGAAAAAGATAAACAAAAAACTTTCAAAATCAGGAAAAGTAAAAATAGCTTCTTGTCTAAAAACAGCCGTATTTATGTATGTAAGGGTCATGATTCGGCTTTTGGGAAAAATAAAGAAACATATTTTCCACACACATTATGAGGCTGGTAAGAAAGGGAAAAAAAAAGATTCTCCCTGCATCAGACCCGGAGTTTTTATGATGCTGATTGAAACTGGGTTTTGTGTTGAGATCAACCTGAAACAATAGGTTTTTGACTTTTCCCTTTTTCTTTATAAAGAAAGTTTAGTGTAAAGAAATAAAGAAGTTTTGCCTTATTGTTTATCTGTATAAAATATTAAACTTGGCAATATGAATATACACACTGATTTTAAATGAGCTTCTATTAAAACCCGTCTTCTTGTGTAGGTTTTGAGAAAGAAGCCATCATCACCTTTTTCAGCTCATGAGATTGACGTGAATGATGATCTCGACACAGAGGATGCCCTGAAGGACTTTGACTTCTTGTCCACCACAGAGGACATGGACACGTCACCAGAGTTTCGAAGCGCAGGAGATGGAACCGACTGGGGTAAGTGTCAATGGATCAGAATTAAGAGATGTTTTTTATATTGTTATCAGAATTCTTGTAAAATTCAAAGGTGCATCGAGATATACAGTGGGTTGCAAAAGTATTCATACCCCTTGAACTTTGCCATATTTTGTCACATTACAACCACAAACATAAATATATTTCACTGGAATTTAATGTGAAAGACCAACACAAAGTGGTATACAATTGTGAAGTGGAATGAAAGTTATACATGAATCAACAATTTTTTTACAAATAAAAAACTGAAAAGTGCGATGTGCAAAATTATTCAGCCCCCCTGAGTCAATACTTTGTG
>JAFMOD010000629.1:540582-568472 GCA_019802435.1 Corydoras maculifer
CTGAATAATTTTGCACATCGCACTTTTCAGTTTTTTATTTGTAAAAAAATTGTTGATTCATGTATAACTTTCATTCCACTTCACAATTGTATACCACTTTGTGTTGGTCTTTCACATTAAATTCCAGTGAAATATATTTATGTTTGTGGTTGTAATGTGACAAAATATGGCAAAGTTCAAGGGGTATGAATACTTTTGCAACCCACTGTATATATGTATACTTATGTTCAATATAAGGGGTATGACAAGTAGAAGTACAATGAAGATCAGAAAGAGTGGCTTAGTGGTGGCACGGTGGCTTAGTGGTCAGCATGTTCTCCTCTCAGCACTGAATGGAGTTTCCATGTTCTCCCCGTGTCCGTGTGGGTTTCCTCCAGATTCTCTGGTTTCCTCCCACAGTCCAGAAACATGGAGCAAGGTCAATTGAATTCTCCAAATTGCCCCATATAGGGTGTGTTTGTGTGAGTGAGTGTGTGCCCAGCGATTGATTGGCGCCCTGTCCTGGATGGATCTACCCAGCGGCCGAGATGTTCTCCCCTGGGTGGGTATGGGGACCAGCCACCCCCCCGACTAGTAGAGGATAAAGCAGAAGATAATGGATAAAGACCAGAAAGATTCCAAATAATTTGGAATAAACGTAAGGAATCAAAACTCGGTGGAAACCTGATCTTTGAAAATCCAGGAAACGTTAACTGCCATAGAAATTGTCCATTTGTTGTAACCAAATTTCTGAAATGCAAACCCTAAACACAGCTTTGTTTAATACTTAATTCTGATTGGTTTATGTAGCCTTCAAAAGTCCAGTATTTTAAGTTTTTCTTTTTTAAAGTCTTTAGTTTTCAGTTGTAGATCGTTGTTAAATAGGCAGGAAAATAGTTACTGTTTGTTAACAGATTACAAAATCTGATGGAGAATTAAAATAAGATTATATTAAGTCTCCATTAAACAGGCCTTGAGATAAAAAGCCTGCATGCTTATTAGAAACTAAGATGTTATGGATATAGGACATGGTTACCTTGTGTAATACAAAGTTTCATATCTGTTTGTATATCATAATTCTTAAGCCCAACATTCATTTCATGTCAGTTGCTGTTTCTTCTCGTATGTTTGTATGTTTCCATCATTAATCATCTCCCATGAGCCTGTTTGAGACAGAACTACCTCTAAATCATCTGTCATTTCGTCGCTGGTTTGTTGATGTTTAATTGATGTTGCCATTGCCTTGTCCTGTGTGTATGTCCGATGTACCTCCCACCTACCTGCCCCAGTGCTGGTTCACTGGGGAACGAGATTTATATTCCAAACATATGTTATGGAAATTCCCTACATATCCAAAACAATTTCTAATCCTATGACATGACATGTTTTGGACTTCCATTCCCAAACATTACCTGATGTACTGTCTGCTGTTCAGGGATGTTTCCAGTTTGAGTGCGCTGCTGAGAACTGTTTTTATTTCCTCACTTTGTCACCGTAATGTTGACACAGTGGATGTCATGCACATTGTTTACATGACCTTCTGGATGAATATTATCATGTGTTACTGATTAACTGAACCTAAACCACTTTAGACCAGGCTGGACTCACAACACGTTTCTGGTCTGTGTGATTTGTTTTTATTATGTCTGGTAAATGCCTGATCTTTAGTTACGTATAAAGACAAACTCCATTTGATTTTGTTCTTTTCTAAATCACACGGTGCACCCTGAAGCTCTGTCTATCTCTAACTCTGAACTTCAACTCTGTTTCCTGCTGTACGATACAGTCTAATTCTTATACATCTTAAATTAACTTATTTTAAGAATCCATTCTCTTTGAGGCGTTTGAATATGTATTTTTTTTATATTATTTTGACTTAATTTGACTAAATTCAAATTAGACCTAAAATCTTTCCGCTCATTGTAGCCGTTTCTCTTTTTTTTTCACGTTACTTTAAATCCAGATGCTCAATATGCACATTTTGTTGCCAGTCTTCAAAAGGCTGCATTTAGAGATTAGTAAAAATGTATGCAACATGTACGGCTGATTATGAGAATATTATAAGCTCGTGTGTAGTTAAAACTGCTCTGTAATAAACTCTGACTAATTTAATTCTATTGAATGCCATCTTGAAATTATGCGCATGGAATCAATTTGCTCAAAACTATATTTGTTCGCTGTAAATGATTCGGTAAACAAAAGAAACGGGTGTTTTATACTTTTAGTATTATCATACCATAACAACAGATCCCAGGTAAATAAAAACAGTTCTCAGGACCAAATGCAGACCCTCCAACCCAGCTTTAGCCAGACTGGCCGACTGAACCTAGTGCCGCTTTGCTGTGTCTTGTCCCTGTGTAGAGAAGGAAAAGCAGGCCTGGGACGTGGACCAGGGCCTGATTACCAAACTCAAGGAGCAATACAGAAAGGAGCGCAAAGGCAAAAAAGGGGTGAAGAGTAAGTGGACCTGGCCACCTCTGTCTTCTCTTTATCTTTTTCCCACCCCATTCTCTCTGTCTCGCTGTCTCTCGCTGCAGAGGCTTGATCTGAACACTCAAGAATGTGTTTCTTGGGAAATATTGCCGAGCTTCTTCTTGCAATTTCTTTGCTGACGCTTCCTCCCCCTACCTAGATCTCTATAAGGTGGATGTCTGTGTCTGTTTTCATCCTTCGTCTCCGTTTCCGTGTCTGCGTGTCTCTGTTCTGTCATCACCTTCAGCTCCGGTTTCCCTCACGCCCCATTTGTTCCTCCTGCCGTCACTTTGCCCCACTTGTGCTATTTTCTAATATACTTTTATTGATTTGCATTCGCTCCTCTGTACTTTTAATGTACGTTTTTCTTCAATATTTCAACTTTTTCTTCGGTCCAGTGCAGTTACTACAAACTGTGGTCAACCCTACAGATCTTGCTAATTAGTGAAATAGGAGGAAAGCAAAATGGTTACCGAGAAATTCACCTAAGTCATTGATTTAAAATATAATGTAAAAAAATAATAAAAACATTTTTAAAAAATCTATTGTATCAGAAAATAAAAATTTGTTTTATTGTATCGACACAGTTATTGCATTCATCTCTTAAAATAGCTTGAAATCCAGTCCAAGTAAACATGCAAATATTTTAAGCAAATGTATTATTTGAATTACACCCTTTATGTCCGTTTCTTACACAAATATTATTTAAAAATACTTGCAAGGTACTTTGTTTTCAAAGACCCCTCCCTTTTAGAAAATATATTACCTTTCTTAAAAATGTCTAGTTCAGGCTGATGTTCGCAAGAGATAAGTGTTTATTGGAATCTTAAATGTTCAGATCTTTATGCATGCACTGCTCTGCGCTTTGGAACTGTGGCCCAGTGGGTGATGCCTGAGCAAGAAATCCCTGGTTTTATATTCTAAGAGAGAAAAAAGGTCTTTTTTATGTGGAGTTTGCATGTTCTTCTCATGTCTACTAGGGTTTATTTAAGGGGATCTGGTTCCTGCAGTTCTAAGTAATTAAGGTCAAGTGGATTGGAGATGCTTAATTACTTTTAGGCGTGAATGTGTTGTGGGGGGGGGGGGGTATTGTGACCTGTGATGGACTGGCAAATTCAAACAGTGTGTCTGATTTTACATTTGGTCACTTACTTTTATCCAAAGTGTAAAGTAATGTGACGTTCACTTCTAGAAGTTTGGTAGCTCAGTGGTTAGTGTTGGGTTATTAATCAGGTCCACTGAAGTTACCAATGTGGCTTCTTGAGCAAGACCCTCATTAACCCTGACTGCTCCAGGGTCCTGCATCCCAACCATCAAGTTGGGATATCTGTAAGTTGCTCTAGATAAAACAATCTGCTTACTGACCAAATGTAACACAATGTAGATGCAAGTTAAATCACAGCCATTTAGATTTGTTTCAAAGCCAGATAGAGTTTAAGCCCATGTTCCTCACCTTTCATCAGCATCTTACTAGGCTTTTTGCTTTGCTTCTTGTGTATAAAAAACAAGTCTAAGACTCTCATTACATTGCAGCGTAAACAGTCTTAAACTTATTTTGTTCTCCTATAACCGTTTTTAATGTTATAAAGAACAGCAGTCTTAAAATCAGTTTTTAGTTCTTCACAATAAAAGCCTTTTTTTTCTTTTTTAGCTTCTTCCTGTGCTTGTTTTTCTCTCACTATCTGCTTGATTAATGCTGTTTATACTTTGCCCCCCCCCTCAAATTAACATTCAGAAGCTTTATCTTCCGTTTTGCACCTGACTCATTTATTTGTTTTGGTTTTTTTTGTTCTTGTTACCCTCTTCTTTTTTTTTTTACAGGGCCAAATCGCTCCAAGCTGCAGGACATGCTGGCTAACTTGAGAGAGAATGAGGAGCCAACTCCTCTGCAGTCCTCCCTCACTTCACCTTCACGATCCAACTCAAACCGCTTCAGTGAACATGACAGCAGCCACCCTGATGAAGGTGAATGCACTAATAAACAATCCTAATAAACAACATTCAGCAACAACACAAAAATATTGCAATTTATGAAATGTTTGTTTTGGATCACCAACACGTGTCAAAATAACTTGTTGAATTAATATAGGCTCAATAATTATAATTCATATTGGTTTACTTAGTAAAAAAAGCACAAAGCATCAGCCGTGTAGCTGTTCTAATTATGTGTAATTGTTTACAGTGTAACTACAGCTATATCACATCATTTAGGATGTTATGTAAATAATTTCTCACTTTTATTTCCTCTTCTTTCTATATAAAACAAGTTGTGAAAAAATCATTTTGTCTGTTTGGTTTCAAGTAGAGGCCATCACCTTCCCTCCTTCAGGCAAATCCTTCATCATGGGGACAGAAGACGCCATGGACACCGGCGAGCTGGGACTCGGAGAGCTGGCAGGACTTACTGTGACCAACGAGGCTGAAACCCTCGGTTATGACGTGAGTCTGACGATTTAGTAAGGTTATGTCTTGCAGACCTGAAATTCCATAAGTGTCGTGATGTTTTTTCATTTAAATGAAGGTTCACAGGAAGCTATAGATTCTTGGTTTAGTTGGTATTTACATGATTAAAAATTTAATTAAATTAAATTAAATTAAATTGGGTCATTTATTGGACGCTTTTATCCAAAGCGACTTACAAGGTGAGCACAGGGTTAATCACAACATCCCTGGAGCAATGAGGGTTAAGGGTCTTGCTCAAGGACCCACATTGGTAACTTCAGTGGACCTGGAACACAATGTAGATGCAAGTTAAATCACAGCCATTTTGATTTGTTTCAAAGCCAGATAGAGTTTAAGCCCATGTTCCTCACCTTCAGATTGATAACCCAACACCCTGACCACTGAGCTAACCCGCCCCCTTGATGTCCCAGAGTTTATTATTTAAAAATAAGGTTAATCCTCTAACTTCAGAATATGGTTAGCAGGTTCTCCTCTCAGTGCTAGGGATTTCTGGTTCGAATCCCAACCTGGGTGGAGTTTTCATGTTCTCCCCATGTCCGCGTGGGTTTCCTCCCACAGTCCAAAAACATGGATCATGTCAATTGAGTTCTCCAAATTGCTCCATATAGAGTGTGTTTGTGTGAGTGAATGTGTGCGCAGTGATGGATTGGCGCCCTGTCCTGGGTTTATCTGCCCAGCCCCGAGACGTTCTCCCCTGGATGGGCATGAGGACCCCCCATCCCCCCCCAATGGAGAATAAAGTGGAAATTAGTGGATGGATGGATGGAAAATGACGAAACTATTAATTAGTTATGAAAGTTGTATCCAAATGTACCAACGCAAGGAGTTACTAAAGCAACAGAGATCAGAAAATCAATGCCGCAACAACCAGTTATATTCTTTTGCTTAGTGTCTGAATTTTAGCTTATAATTTAAAGTCATGCATGTCTAATTTTCAGATTGGCAACAACAAGGATGCCCTGCGCAAGACATGGAACCCCAAGTTCTCCCTGCGCAGTCATTTAGATGCCATCCGCAGTCTGGTGTTTCACCCCACTGAGCCGGTTCTCGTCACAGCCTCAGAAGATCACACACTCAAGATGTGGAATCTGCAGAAAACTACATCTGCTAAAAAGTAAGAGCAGCATTAAGTGGGCGTAGTTATGTTCTCTTACATTGACATCAAGCTTGATCCAGGGTTTACGAATCATGTGCGTTATTCTTGTTGTGACGATGGCTAACCCAGTATTTTCTGCACAGAAACGCCTCGTTGGATGTGGAACCTATTTATACCTTCAGGGCTCACCGGTAAGCATACTAATTAAATTACCTTCATAAACACACAGTTTAATTAGATGCTGGATTAGATACAGCTTTTGAATCATGCTACCTAAAATAAAATGAAGTGTTTAGTTGTACAGCAGCATTCAGATCTATTCAGGTCAGCTGTCCTCATTATTTTGTCACATGACTTTGCTGAACCCAGACCTAACCGACTCTAGCAACCCCAGATCAGAGTTAGATCCAGGTGGTGGTGACCAGGCAATGTGTGATGTACTTCCCCTGTAACCATATGACTGCCGTATTTTCATACCCGTACTCTGTAGCATGTATAAAATCTTGCAGTCCTTATTAAAGCAATGCTGATTATGTTGCAGAGGGGCAGTGCTGTGTGTGGTGATGAGTAGCACCGGTGAACAGTGTTACAGTGGCGGAGTGGATGGTGTCATTCAGTGCTGGAACACGCCCAGTCCCAACATCGACCCCTACGATTCTTACCGTAATTCCTCTGCTTTTTTTTTATAATAAACTTCACATAATATTTGCAATGCGGCACGGTGGCTTAGTGTTTAGCACATTCGCCTCTCAGCACTAGGGATTCCCAGTTCAAATCCCCATCTGGGTGGAGTTTCCATGTTCTCCCCGTGTCCGTGTGGGTTTCCTCCAGGTTCTCCGGTTTCCTCCCACAGTCCAAAAACATGGATCAAGTCGATTGAATTCTCCAAATTGCCCCATATAGAGTGTGTCTGTGTGAGTGAGTGTGTGCCCAGCGATGGATTGGCGCCCTGTCCTGGGTGTATCTGCCCAGCGCCCGAAACTTTCTCCCCTGGATGGGCATGGGGAAACCCACCTCGACCCTAATAAAGTGGGAGATAATGAATGAATCAATGAGTTTTTTCAACTGAAACGCCGTGTACCATGTCTGATTTCTTTTTTTATATTTAAACTAGATTTCAGAAACATGAAATGCATTAGAAAAAAGCTGATTAATTTGGTTTAGAATAAAAATAAATTATTTGCACTGATGCTCAAATTGGTGCCATTTTAAATATGTTATAGAGTCGAGTGTCCTGCAGGGAGCCCTGTGTGGCCACACAGATGCAGTGTGGGGGTTGGTGCACAGCAGCGCTCACCAGCGCCTCCTGTCTTGCTCAGCTGATGGAACTGTGCGGTTATGGGACGCTGCCAACACGCAGCCGGCCCTCACTATTTTCAATGAGAACAAGGGTAAAAGAACTTTACAACTGTCTTTGGTTCTAAATTCAATGTATTGAATTAAAACAGTAAATGAGAAGCAGTGATTCTTTTATTATCATAGAAAATGATGGCTTTATAGTTAATTTTGTTGCAGATTTCTAAGTGTGTGTTTGTGTTACAGAATTAGGCATTCCCTCCTCAGTGGATATTGTGAGCAGTGAACCTGCCTACATGGTCACATCGTTCAATGACGGAAGGATAGGCTTGTTCAATATGGAGACCCAACAACTGGTGATGAATCTGGAGTCCACAACCGAACCTGGTACCATCTGTTATTCACACAGTCACTGATTCTGCATGTTTATATCAAGCTGTTACATTCCGAATCTCTTGCTTTTGCAGTTTTGGTGGTTTTGAGTGGAAAGGAACAGCTGGCTGTAATCACAGCATCCTTTAGTTTAACTCTATATTGTTATATAGAGCTTTACTGGCTTAGTGATGAGAGCAATTGGCCGTTGATTAAATGCTGTTATGCAAGCTCTACAACCTTCATTGTACAATGGGGGGCGATATACTGCCTTGACCCTCTGCTTTAAAGTAAAGCTCAAACATAAAATTTTTCCATATCTGTTTACTTTCACTGTCTGTTTCTTTGCACAGGTTGAAAAATCTAATCCAAATTCCATTCATTCATTATCTTCTGCTTTATTCTCTATTAGGGTCGCGGTGGGGTTCCCCATGCCCATCCAGGGGATAATGTTTCGGGCACTGGGCAGATACACCCAGGACAGGGTGCCAATCTATCGCTGGGCACAAACACAGACACACACAATCACACTTTATATGGGCCAATTTGGAGAATTCACTTGACCTTTATCCATGTTTTTGGACTGTGGGAGGAAACCGGAGAACCCGGAGGGAACCCACGCGGACACGGGGAGAACATGGAAACTCCACCCAGATGGGGATTCGAACCGGGAATCCCTAGCACTGAGAGAAGAACATGCTAACCACTAAACCACCGTGCCGCCTCTAATCCAAATGAATTAGTTTTTAATTCCTCTTTGTATTATTACTAGATGCTATATTTTTATCTCTCTGTAAAAAGTAATGTAAAACACAGTAGTATTATCATCACAGTGAGCTGAAAAGTGTTTGGATATAGTTTGTACAGAGTAAACAGTAATTTCAGCTGTAATGGAACAGACTGGAACAATGAATGTATTGTATTATGTTCTATCCCTTTAGTTTTGTAAACAGTATTATCGTTTTCCCAACAGATGCGCCGTGTCAAATTAATAAAGTGCTGAGTCACCCAACTCTGCCCATCACCATCACCGCTCAAGAAGACCGCCACATCAAGTTCTATGATAATAACACGGGTAATTAAACTGATATTAAACAGTCTAGTATTAAGTTCAAGATCAAGTTATTTATTTCGATAGCGCTTTTTACAACAGTACATTGTCACAAAGCAGCTTTACAGAATGAAAAGCCTTTAAACCCCCAAAGAGCAAGCCGAAGCGACAGTGGCAAGAAAAAACTCCCTTTTATGTTGTTATTCAAGGAAGAAACCTTGGGAGGACCAAGACTCAGTGGGGGACTCATCCTCCTTGAGCGGCCAGGCAGCAACAACAATGTAGGACAGCCATGTACAGATATTAAACAAATGGAAAAACTAAAAACTGGAAAACTATATGTGACTATTAACGTCTCCAATCTTTCTACACAAATATATTGCAGAATTATTTTAAGTTTCTTAGATTAATTAAAAGTCTAAATGTAGTAAAAAACATACATATGTAGTTTTCCCCCACAAAACTATAAGATTACAGTGAGGTGAAGTATATATAAATGGTATAAATGCTGAGTAAATTTGTTGACGTCATTGTTTGGGTACACAGCATGCTGAGCCCAGACCTGACCAACTGCAGCAACCCCAGATCATAGTTAAATCTAAGTTGAGCTTTTGGCCACGCATTGTATTATGCGTCCTTCAAGTTTGTAAAATGTGATATTTTATAAAACCTCAGTGGTCTTGTTTCTGTAACAGGGAAGTTGATTCACTCCATGGTGGCTCATTTGGATGCTGTTACGAGTCTTGCTGTGGATCCTAATGGACTATATTTGATGTCTGGAAGTAAGTATCAGCATGGTTTATCTCCTTGTCTCTGGAGATCTAGAGTGAGTAAGACATTCCGTGAATGATAGATAAGCTATAATGTGTGTTCAGAGCTTCTAATATGGATTCACTATTCTGTTATCTTCATATTTGTTCATGAAATCACTCTGAATTTCTTCGTCAGGCCATGACTGCTCCATCCGACTGTGGAATCTGGAAAGTAAGACATGCATCCAGGAGTTCACGGCCCACCGCAAGAAGTTTGAAGAGTCCATCCACGACGTGGCGTTCCATCCGTCTAAATGCTACATTGCCAGCGCCGGGGCCGACTCCCTCGCCAAGGTGTTTGTATGAAAATCCGGAGACAACCCGTGTCCTGTAGCCCCGTCTGCTGGTGCTGACCTGGCCAAATGCGAGACGGCCTAGGATCGGTTGAGGATTTGTTTGGGGACCACTGAGGGCAGGTCTGTTAGTCCTGCTTCCTCCTCTCTTCTGGTTTCTGCTCTGTAGATGAGTCTATGGGAAGCCAGAGAGGAGAAGGGCACGTCAGTGTGATTTAACTTACCAAGTACCTCCTATGGGATCCAGGCAGGCCTGGGTACACATGAGCAACTACACAGACGCTTCCACATCCAGGAACCGTAGCCAACCTCTGGTCTACATGAAAGTTGCTAAATGGGTTTAACTTGTTTTCCTTTATCACTCCTTTTACTCCAAAGTGCTGCATTCTGCTCCGGTTAGCCTCTCTCTAGTTCCTTAGCTAAAAAAAAACAAACAACAAAAAAAACCTAGCTTAGGATTTTTATTCCTCTTTTTCCTCACACTCCACAACAGCTGACACTGTACCTACCTGTCCTTTCTTTCCTTTTTTAAATGTTCATCGACAAAATGTGCCTTTGCATCAGAAAGGTCTCGAAATTGTTTTACTGAACTTTTTTTTTTTTTTTTTTTTAACTTTTTTTTTTTTTTTTGAGCGAGGGCTTGGACATGGAACAATAGACTTCAGAATTAAGGCTGGGTAGGACAACATTGTCCATTTTAACCATGTAATACATTGGATGTAAAATTACAAATACATATTAATAAATGAATATATATATATATATATATTCAGTCTTAAACCTTAACATTCAGTGGGACTTTTGAGTGCGCTTTTTGATACATTGTTGACGTATGTGTGTGATATGCAGTGAAATTGCAGTGCTGGCAGTTTTAGAACCCCCTGTTAAATAAGTGAACCTCTCTTGTCGTCCATAAATGTTGGATTGGAATGGTTAAGTCGAACACATAGAATATCTCTTATTGCTAAATAAACCAAGGGTTGTTGATTATAGATGTTTTTTCTTATTGTTTTATACAAAACAAATTTTATTGACCAACCACAGAGCGAAAGTTCCACAGATGGTGCCAGGTGGGGCAAAGGGTGGTGATTGGGTTGGGTGGGGTGGGATACTGAATGCTTTCGGATGATGTAAACAGCTCCTGAAATGTGATCTGATCTTAAAACCAAGATATAACATGTAATAAAGAATGTCTTCTCTTACAAAAACCAGTCAGAGTTTTAGAGTGCTGTATTCTGTTTGTTGTTCATATAAATCACGTCCATCATATTCTATGATAAATATATTTAGAATCTGACGTGTTTGTTCACTTAATGCAAATTGCTACGTACAAGCTTATCTGGTACTATTTTCTACGTCCTGATGTCTAAAGGATGTGCAGCAGCAGCATCAGCTTGCATGTAGCAGTTGATATTACAACCAATAAACATCACACTATTCAGAGAAGCCAGGGATGTGCTAAAGAAAAAATGTCTTACAGAACATTCCCTGTCCAGTTCTGACATATTAGTTTAAAGATTACCGGTAATAAATTAGAATATTCTAAATCTTATGCAATTTTAAATCCTGCTTTAAATGGCTTGTTTATTGAGTGTCTTACTTACTAAAGTAATTTACATAACCCGATTACAAAGCGCCAAGTTGTATATATGTGTGTGTGTATATATATATATATATATATATATATATATATATATATATATATATATATATATATATATATATATATATATAATTTTTTTTTTTTTTTTTTTTTTTTTTTTGGTGTTCGGGTTGACTTTTAACTGGGCTTAGAAAATCTTAGAAAACATCTGTGAAAAAGAAAGAGGAAATAATTTGGTGTGTTGCTAAAAACACATTTAGCCTGTTAATCTTTAAAATGCTGGGTTTTTAAGCTAGAGATCTTGATGTGTCTGAAATCCAGTAGAATCTGTGAAAATGACCTCTTTACATTTGATAATTCAACACAATCTTTTTTACTTACATTTACTTACAAATGAGAAAAATTCAGTTATTAAGGAGAAACCAGTTACACTTTAGTTTTATTTCCCCTGAACATTATCCAGTCTGTTTCAATGTCTTGCTTTTTGGCTAATTCTAATTTATTTTATTTGTTTACTGTTATCTTTTGAATCTATCTTTTCTGTATTTTGAGTTGATTTCTAAGAGATGCTGACTGTGCTGAGTTCTAAAGGTAGCCGACATTTCAAAGAACTGTAGAATAAACTACGCTTTACTTATAGAATAAATCTTGTTTATGTGAATGTAGCCTGTTATTCACAAATTTGCCCTTCCATTACTGAGTTACAGAGATTTACAAATCGACTCGTGAAGTATATTTATTCATTCATTCATTATCTCCCGCTTATACTCTATTAGGGTCGTGGTGGGGTTCCCCATGCCCATCCAGGGGAGAACGTCTCGGGCGCTGGGCAGATACACCCAGGACAGGGTGCCAATCCATCGCTGGGCACACACTCTATATGGGGCAATTTTGAGAATTCAATTAACTTGATCCATGTTTTTGGACTGTGGGAGGAAACCGGAGGTCTATATAATGCATCTGTCACTTTCTATAACATTCATTCATTTATTATCTTCTGCTTTATCCTCTATTAGGGTCACGGTGGGGTTCCCATGCCTATCCATAGGAGAACGTCTCGGGCACTGGGCAGATACACCCAGGACAGGACGCCAATCCATCGCTGGGCACACACTCACTCACTCACACATACACACACTATATGGGGCAATTTGGAGAACTCAATTGACTTGATCCATGTTTTTGGACTGTGTAAGGAAACCGGAGAACCCGTAGGAAACCCACGCAGACGCGGGGAGAACATGGAAACTCCACCCAGATGGGGATTCGAACCGGGAATCCCTAGTGCTGAGAAGCGAATGTGCTAACCACTAAGCCACCGTGCCGCCCTGAAGTATATTTAATGTAATTTAAATGAATGTTAATGACCACGAAAGGGCTTATATTAGCTAAAGCAATTATGACTAAAGAGCTTCCACTGCAGCTTTTCAACTGTTAAATGAGTTTTTTTTGGCACCCACGTAATTAAAGCATGCCATTCTCCAAAAAAGTCTGACCTGGTGCCTGAGGGACCGAATCAAACCCCTGAATTTAGAGACTGAGGCTATAGTCTCCAGTCTATATAATGCATCTGTCATTTTCTATAACATTCATCCATTATCTTCCGCTTTATCCTCTATTAGGGTCGCGGTGGGGTTCCCCATGCCCATCCAGGGGAGAAAGTTTCGGGTGCTGGGTAGATACACCCAGGACAGGGCGCCAATCCATCGCTGGGCACACACTCACTCACACAGACACACTCTATATGGGGCAATTTGGAGAATTCAATTGACTTGATCCATGTTTTTGGACTGTGAGAGGAAACCGAAGAACCCGGAGGAAACCCACACGGACACAGGGAGAAGATGGAAACTCTACCCAGATGGGGATTCGAACTGGGAATCCCTAGCGCTGAGAGGAGAACATCCTAACCACTAAGCCACCGTGCCGCCTGGACCGAATCAAAGCCCTGAATTTAGAGATTGAGGCTTGTCCCACGTCTCCAGTCTATATAATGCATCTGTCACTTTTTATAACATTCATTCATTTATTATCTTCTGCTTTATCCTCTATTAGGGTCGCGGTGGGGTTCCCCATGCCCATCCATTGGAGAACGTCTCGGGCGCTGGGCAGATACACCCAGGACAGGACGCCAATCTATCACTGGGCACACACTCACTCACACAGACACACTCTATAAGGGGCAATTTGGAGAACTCAATTGACTTGATCCATGTTTTTGGACTGTGGGAGGAAACTGGAGAACCCGGAGGAAACCCACGCGAACACGGGGAGAACATGGAAACTCTACCCAGATGGGGATTCAAACCGGGAATCCCTAGCGCTGAGAGGAGAACATGCTAAACACTAAGCCACTGTGCCGCCTTTCTATAACATGATCTTAAATATCCTTTTTTGTAGTTTCAGGATAAAAGACGGGCGTGTTCAGTGACTGGTCAGCCAGCTCTTCATACGGTCTTCCTCAGAAACGGATGTGATCAGAATTGAAGTGACTCTCCTGCCAGACCGGATGCATGAGTCAGCGATTTAGCCGGTGTACGTCTGAGAACATGTTACATGTTGATCGTTTTAAAACTGATTTATACTCATGAGTCTTCCAGACTGCCAGCATGTTTGTTCATGAAGCTTAGTGATTGAATCTGAGGCAACGGGTGCGTTGAAAGGAAATGATGGATCCATTAAATGGTAAATTATCAGCGTTGTGCGTCCTGGCAAACGTCAACAGCTTTTCTAAAGCATGTCTCATGGACATTGTAAACAAGACTTTTCACAGTCAAGCCGAGTAAACAGTACAGACGAAGGCAGTGCACTCACATAATGTGCACACTTGAGGCACTGGCTGGTGCCATGCTGTGAGTGATTAGTGTTTGTGGGAGAGAAACTGCAGCGCTCAGTCTTCTGCACCACTGTTGCACCGCTCCCACTGTAAGACCAAAGTGTTCCCACCTGTCTGAGAGAGTTCGGGTGGGTGTGTGTGTGGGGGGGGGGGGTGTATGTATGTATGTATGTATGTATATGGAAGAGTGTTAAATGGAAAGTTAATCAAGAAAATAGAAATAATTGATGGAGTGCGAAATATCCAACAGGTTAGACGCATGCAGATAAATAAAAGTGGAAAAAAGAGATTAACGTTTTAAAACTGTGATAAAGTGAAGCTAGTAAAATATATAAAAAGACTTTAGAAAAAAAAAGTAGGTAAAAAAAATAAGCTGAAGAGTTCAGTGGGTGTGAGGGAGGGAAGGTACAATGAGTATTTGTATAATGGTGCAGGAGAGGAGGGGGTTAGGGCAAAAACAGCATGTTCCTGAGTACCAATTGCCCACTTCTCTGATGTGTGTGTGTGTGTGTGCATGTCAGACAGACCCAGGGCTGCCTGGAGGGGGTTTGGGGAGAGTCGTGGATCTGCAGCACACACACTTCCACACAGTGAGTTGGACCGAGCGCAGCACTGAGCTGGAGACAGATGATGGAGGTTCATCCTAGCCGACTGACCACGGGAGGCTTTGAACAGCTTAAGTCACGACCCGATGTGACCTTTAACCCAACGGGCCGACCCGCCAACACCAACATCTACAGTGCCGTTCAGCAGCAGGATTACCTGGCCAGTGTGTGGCTCAGCAAAAAGGAAAGAATCGAGCATGTGAGTATGGCTTTGCTCTGGTCTCCTACCTATCCCATCCCTCTGTTCCCCTGCTGCCGGTCCTATAATAAATAAACTAATAAGGAGGAACCTTTGTTCTTGTGTAGAGACACCGTCACACTGTCACTGACTCTGGACCTGCTTTTATTTAAACAAATACTGACGTATTTAAAATTGACTGGACAATAAAGATGTGCAAAGTATGGAATAAAGAAATAAGAGATGAAAAGTTTTATACCCAACCTGAAAAAGTATAAGGGGTGTCTGTTAGATTAATGATGGATTAAGGAGGAGGTGCAGTATCAAACAGAGGAGAGGCAGGCCGTGATCCTGTGATTTACTGATTCTTCACTCCACAGAACCTTTAAGTAAATTGCGGCTTTACATTCATTTAATGCTTTTATTTTTTGAGTCTGTGTTGTTTGAGTTTTACCTGACAGCATGCCATTTTTAAGATCAAAGCGTTCAGCTTTTTTAAATTAATTAATTAATTAATTAATTTTTATTATTATTAATGATTTTATTTATTTATTTATTTATTTATTTTTTAATGGGTGGCACGTTGGTTTAGTGGTTGGCATGTTCTCCTCTCAGCACTAGGGATTCCCGGTTCGAATCCCCATCTGGGTGGAGTTTCCATGTTCTCCCCGTGTCCGTGTGGGTTTCCTCCGGATTCTCCGGTTTCCTCCCACAGTCCAAAAACATTGATCAAGTCAATTGAGTTCTGCAAATTACCCTATGTGGAGTGTGTCTGTGTGAGTGAGTGTGTGCCCAGCGATGGATTGGCGCCCTGTCCTGGGTGTATCTGCCCAGCGCCCGAAACGTTCTCCCCTGGATGGGCATGGGGAACCCCCCCGCGACCCTAATAGAGGATAAAGCGGGAGATAATGAATAAAAAAAAAATATATATATATATATATATATATATATATATATATATATATATATATATATATATATATAGGATAAAGTGGAGATAATTGATGAATGATTTATTTTTAATGATTTTTTTAATAATGTTTCATGTTATAAAATGGCACACTGTATGAGGGCGTTCCGATAAGTGGATAAAGCTGATTGTAGACAGATTTGTTTTATTCTTTATTCAGTTTGCATTCTACACCCAACAATTAACCAGATCTATATAACTAATTCATTGGTTCATCAGTCCAGTTTTTCAGTGTTTAGTCCTAACTTTTTTTTTTTTTTTAATATATAAATAAGCCTTCTTTGTCTCTTCATTCATGTCTTTATAAGTTCCACTTATCATATACATACACCTCATAATTCTGCTTTAATAAACTGCAGTCCACTATAACATTTAAGTTTTAGAATTTGTCATTTTACTTTACCACTTTTTCATTGTTATTTAATAATTTTTTATTTTATTTTATTTTTTTGCCTTATTGGTTAACATGTTCATCTCTAATCTATGTGAATGTTTCCAAGTTTCTCTGAATTTCCCGGTTTCCTCTCACAGTTCAAAAACATGGATTCAAGGTAAATTGGCTGTTCTAAATTCCCCCTGTATAGTGTGAGTGTGTGAGTAAGTGAGTGTGTGACAGCAAAAGATTGGCACCCGAAACGTTCTTCCCTGGATGGGTGGGGGACCCTGTTAGAGGGTTAAGCAGAAGATAATGAATAATGTTTTATTTGTTTTATGATTCCATAAGTTCTGTTGACTGCTTTTAAAAAAAGAAGCCTCTGTATTATCAGTAACTCAGTAAATGATCACTCACAGTCACATTATTCAATACAATTTCAAAATTGGAGGTAAGCTCAGCTGTCGAGATCTTTTTCTCTGCATTATCTGACTCTGCAGCTGTAGATCTGTTTGCCTCACTGTGTACCCGACAAGCCCCGCTCTGCAAACTCATTTCATGGCTCAGTGCTTATAGCCCCATCCTTTCATGCTGAGTAATGCAAATAGAACAAAGCAGAACTTATTCCTAATGTATAAACCAATGATGGGACAAGTGTTAGTGGACTGCAGTGATCGGTCATTTCGTATTATAGAGTTAAGCAGATGTTTTGTGATCTCACAAAACATCTGAAAGTTATGTAGAATATTCATTCATTCATTCATTCATTCATTATCTCCCGCTTCATTCTCTATTAGGGTCGCGGTGGGGTTCCCCATGCCCATCCAGGGGAGAACGTCTCGGGCGCTGAGCAGATAGACCCGGGACAGGGCGCCAATCCATCGCTGGGCACACACTCACTCACACAGACACACTCTATATGGGGCAATTTTGAGAATTCAATTGACTTCATCCATGTTTTTGGACTGTGGGAGGAAACTGGAGAACCCGGAGGAAACCCACGCAGACACGGGGAGAACATGGAAACTCCACCCAGATGGGGATTCGAACTGGGAATCCCTAGCGCTGAGAGGCAAACGTGCTAACCACTAAGCCACCGTGCCACCTATGTAGAATATTATTATTAGTATATATGCTTTATATAGTTTCAAAGATAGGTGGCATGGTGGCTTAGTGGTTAGCATGTTCTCCTCTCAGCACTAGGGATTCCCGGTTGGAATCCCCATCTGGGTGGAGTTTTCATGTTCTCCCCGTGTCTCCCCGTTTCTTCTGGGTTCTCCGGTTTCCTCCCACAGTCCAAAAACATGGATGAAGTCAATTGAGTTCCTCAAATTGCCCCATATAGAGTGTGTCTGTGTGAGTGAGTGTGTGCACAGTGATGGTTTGGCGTCCTGTCCTGGGTCTATCTGCCCAGCACCCGAAACGTTCTCCCCTGGATGGGCATGGAGAACCATGTGACCCTAATAGAGCGACCCTAATAGAGGATAAAGCGGAAGATAATGAATGAATGAGTTTCAAAGAGTTGAAAAGCATCTTATGAATTGATTTAAATTGTAAACTATTATGTTAATAACATTAATCCCTGAATTAATTATTTAGTATTGTAGGACTTTTCGAGTATTAATAAAGTCCTCCGCGTCCCATTACCGATTACGGAGAATGAGAGACGGTCGGAGGTTTAATGTGTGTTCTATTATGTAAAATATCTGACTCCAAAGATATTTGTATTAAACTGTAACTTTAGTTACAGGAGTGCTTCTCTGCACTAAGTTTATCTAAATTTATCTTTTTAATTTAAGCTATATCTGACTCAGAGGTATTTTGTAAGCATGCAGAATTCTGTCAGAGGCTTTTATAATACATGGACAGAGGCTATATTGACATGTGGATATATTTAAAGATCCCTCAGAGGTCAATCTTATAGCTGCTCAATATACACCATTTAGTGTGAAATAAAAGATTTGACTGGAGACTTTGGTTAAAGTAAGTAACAGTATTTATTACAAAGGATTAATGCAGAACACACAGATTACTAAAATTACTGAACGCGTTATAATAAAAGTTACATTAATAGTAAATGAACGCCCCCTTTAGGTACGTGTTACGCGAACGCTGGAAAAGACACCGGAACCAAGAGCCCGCTGGGCCGAGCAAAGCGAGGCAGGCCTTGGCTAAGCAGAGCCTGACCAGGCCAACCAAGCAGAGCAGGGCCCAGCTGCAGCACTGGCCCGAGCTAGACCAGGAGACCAAATGATGAGCCCAAGAGAAGAGAACGAGAGTTTGCCTGTTACATCCTTTTATATCCACATGAACCTTTGATCCTTTTGATGTTAATAAGGCTAGGAGCCAGGATTCTTCATTCAATTAATATGCTAAGGGGACCAAGCCATCAGGATGTGGAAACCAGCTTAAAACCGGTTTTAGGGACAAATGGTCTCAGCTGAGACTGATGTGTAGTGAGCTGCATTGTTTGTGAGATGCCATAGGTGTGATGCTTCATGCTGATTGATTGGATTAAAATACAAAGGAGTTTCTCCTGCAGACCATCTGTTAGGCTACAGTATCACAATCTAGCAATGTACACCTTGTACAGAAATAAGCACCTTTGGAAGATGATCATATGCATACCAAACATGACAAAGTGCAAACCATATTCATGTAATAAAACACAAGTTTCATTATTTCTACAGTATCATAAACACAGTCCTGAAATTTTGTTATGCTAAATATTTGCACTGTTTTCTTTATTTTTTTTTCCAGTATGTTAATGATCTTGGGTTCTTATACACATTTTTTTGTCAATGTGTAGACAAAAATATTGTTTTTGTTTGATTTGGTATAAAACTTTTCAGTTCTACATCAGTATTAAAAAAATAATAATAGTATACCTGTATTTAATAGTGATGTTTAATAGATGTACATCATGACAAACATTTTCAGAGGCATTAAGGAGGAGTCTGATTTGTTTATTTGAATTTATTAGTTGTGTTATGAAAATGATTTGTCAGTGCTGTTTTCTAGTCAGCGTTGTTTTCTCAGATGGGAGTCGAGCCATTCATTAACATCGACGATATTCCAGACCAGAGGTGCCTTGTTGCCATGGAAATCAATAGGAAGAGCCAAAACAGAGCTGAAATTAAACTGATGTTTCAGCCGAGCAGATGGAGGTTTTGTACAAGTCTGAAAAATAATGACTGTCTGTGAAATGGGCTGCAGCTGTCAGGCCGCCATCACAGGCTTTCATCCTGAAAGTTTGTCAATTAGCAAAATTAGATTAAGAAGTGAAAGTAGAAGATGGTGGAACTGCAGCCTCTTGTGTTCTAATGACTCGCCCTTCTAATTAGTGTGCTAATTATGAAGTTTAACGTATTACAAATCTTGTCTTGCCATCGTTATGGGAATAAGTCTTTTTTTAAAAACTGAACATTCAAAGTCATTCATACAGAATGTGTTCTAACAGAGGTGAGACTGTCGGCATTGAAATCACTTATTAAAACTATTATTATTATTATTATTATTTAGGAATTATGTAACTTCCACATTCAAAGTAGCACCTGGATATTTTTGGGGTATCTTAAAGATACTTTGCATTGGAACACACTTTTAAGATGATGGGTGTAAATCATGCAGTAAGAACTTGGTAATGTAAACAGCGGAGGTGGTACCTGAGGGTTATTCATGCACTTGTTTTTTTTTTTTTTGCTGGTGTAACGATATCCAGGCAGATACACCCAGGACAGGACGCCAATCTATCGCTGGGCACACACTCACTCACACAAACACACTCTATATGGGGCAATTTGAAGAATTCATCTGACCTTGATCCATGTTTTTGGACTGTGGGAGGACACCAAAGAACCCAGAGGAAACCCACGCAGACACGAGAAGAACATGGAAACTCCACTCAGATGGGGATTCAAACCGGGAATCCCTAGCGCTGAGAGGCGAACATGCTAACCACTAAGCCACCGTGCCTCCCCGATGTACAAGTTGATGCAGACAAGAAGAAAAATAATGCAGGTTATAAAAACACTTATTTAAATTGTAACCAACCTTCTACAGTTTTAAATAAAAATATTAAGAGTGAAAAAAAACATGTATTACGTTATGAACAACCTCACAGATGCTTTATTAGATTGAGACATCAGAGGTTTTGAAACACCACATGGTAAATATATAGTTTTGTTCGAATTCTTCTCTTTATAAATGCAGCTTCACTTGGATGAACTCAATTCTCCCCTCAATCCAAAGCAGTTCATTACGCATGCTGCCTCTCTTTGTTCTCCGAGGAATTACAATTTTAATTAACTCAAAGATAAGCAAGGCCACATTTCCCTTGGCTTTGCTTTAAGTTATTGATATTATTGATAACGTTGCGGTGTTTGTGTTTCTGTAGCCTGCAGCAAACCGAGGAACACAAGCTCACAAGTAAATATTGTACCAAGTCATTGATTTTTTTTTATATTTTAAAGTTTTAAATAATAAAAAAATGTATCTGTATTTAAATTAAACATTAAGTTCTTATTCTGTTAACTGTTTTGCCATTTTTATTTCTTTTTGCTGTTAAAAATCAAAAAGGCTTCTTAGAGAGATTTCATCAGTCTCATATTATTACAGATGCTACAGCAATAAACACGATCACTAATGAAGGTGTATTAAGTGCCTAATTTCAGTTACCTTCATAAGACTGCAATGCTCCTAAGATGTATATAACACAATTAGAAATACAATGCAATAACAAATTTCTCCAGCAGAGGTCTCTAAATATCCGAAAGTTACCTTAGGTGGCTGTATTTTGAATGTTTATTAGAATAAACAATATATTTATTTGCACTTTTATTATCTACTGCACAGTTTACTGGTAATAATATATTTAAACTTGTTTTTCTTTAACATAAACATGATAATCAGGTGGCACGGTGGCTTAGTGATTAGCATGTTCTCCTCTCACCACTAGGGATTCCTGATTGGAATCCCAATCTGGGTGGAGTTTCCATGTTCTCCCCGTGTCCATGTGGGTTTCCTCCGGGTTCTCTGGTTTCCTCCCACAGTCCAAAAATATGGATCAAGGTCAATTGAGTTCTCCAAATTGCCCCATATGGAGTGTGTCTGTCTGTGTGTGTGAGTGTGTGCCCAGCGATAGATCGGCGCACTGTCCTGGTTGTATCTGCCCAACGTCCGAGACGTTCTCCCCTGGATGGGCATGGGGAAGCCCCCGCGACCCTAATAGAGGATAAAGTGGAAGATAATGGATGAATGAATAAACATGATAATCTGCTGCTGATTGCAGTGTAAAGATGTGAAGGGTTCTATTTCCATCCTGCTTTGCTGTCGTGATATTGTCAGCAGATGGTGCTGATGTTCAAATATTTGCAACTCAAAATTGATTTTACAAATCAATATCTCCTGTTCAGTAGTGTTACATTATGCAGACAGCAGTTCTTACTCTGAGCCACCCTCTGCCATAGCTCATCAACATCATCATTAACGAATCCAATGCTGCCAAAGTTAGCCAGTCACTTCATATCCCTCTGCTCCACATGTACTGCAAAGCTGTTTTAAACTGTACCCGTGATTTCCTCTTACTAAAATATTTAGATCAGCATGTGAAGGTTAACGTCATGTGAGGCAGGTGAGGATTTCTCTGCAGGGGATCGATTTTTATTGAGGGCAATAGATCGAGCTGAAAAATGAGTTGATTCTATGGACAGTGATGTAGATTTTAGCACACAAATATCTGGCAGCTTAAAATGAAAAATGTGCTCGGCATTAATAGGCACACGCTTGTTGCTTCTGTAGGCCTTACAGAAGAGAATGGCCTTACAGAAGGCCACAGACTACAAAGACGTATTTTATCTGTAATAACTTGTTTGTTTTTTTTTTCTTAAATGTTTTTGCAGCGCAGTACTATTAGTTTCTGCTTGGGTGCTTTAATGCACAATTGATTGCATGCTTACAATATATAGCCACTTCTGAGCAGTAGCCATGCTTCTCCTTCAGTATGTCACTGCATGTCCAGATATAATGCCGTAGGAAGTCGTCTTCGTGTCTGAATTATTTCATACATCGGATATAAAAGCCGTTTTGTCGTTTTTTATTGTGGTCTCACTGTCTGAAATGGGTTCTGAATGTTCCTCTTCATCTATTTGACTAAAAAAAGTCTTCTGGGTGGAAAATTGAAACCAAAGTGAAAAGCATTGATTTTTTTTTTTTTTTTTTTTTTAACCATCGATAAAAATCGCCTTATGTTTATGGAACAAAAATCCAAAACAACTGCTTGCTGTGCTGTGCAAGCCTATTTTTACCTCAATAATTCTACACTCATAAAACATAAACTTCAGTGTCAGGCTGCAAATGCACAATGATAAGGAACCAGCCTTGTGACTTCAAGGTCCCCAGTTCGATTCCCGATCCCACCAAATGCTGTGGCTGAAGTGCCCTTGGGCAACCTAACCCCAATTACTCCCCGGGCGCCTTGTACAGGGCTGCCCACCACTCTGGGCATGTTTGCTCACTTTACGTGTGTGTATTTCACTGAATAGATGGTTAAATGTGGAGGACAAATTCCTCTGTGTGTTGGAACAGCAGGAAAAATAGATCACTATATGACTTTATCACTTTATTGTTTCAAAACCTGTTAAACTGATTAAAGTGATGAAGACATTATCTGGTAGTGTAGGACCAATGTTAGCAAATTTTAGCCATATACTTAAGTACAAGTCACAACCTAACCTTGTATAGCAAACCTAGTATGGTAATAAGCGGAAGCTGATGGATGGAGGAACTAACTTTGGTTCACATGTAGTTCGCCTGTGCCAGCAGTGGGCCAGCTTAGCCAAACGTGGCTCACATCCATATGCTATTTCGATTAGAAGACTGATTACCAGAAATGCTTAAGCTGACATGTAGAATACAAGATTTTTGGCTGCACATTGCAAGGCGAGGCTGATCTGTAATATATTCTCAGCATGAGGTTCATCTTAAAAGCACAATCTGTTTAAAAATTAATCACATTTAATCATCATCAGATTTCACGACAGAGGATTATTACCCTGAAAACTCCATCTAATAACGTATTCAAAATCATTCATTCATTCATTATCTTATCCTCTATTAGGGTTGCGGTGGGGTTCCCCATGCCCATCCAGGGGAAAACGTCTCGGGCGCTGGGCAGATAGACTCAGGACAGGGCGCCAATCCATCGCTGGGCACACACTCACTCACACACACACACTCTATATGGGGCAATTTTGAGAATTCAATTGACTTGATCAATGTTTTTGGACTGTGGGAGGAAACCGGAGAACCCGGAGGAAACCCACGCAAACACGGGGAGAACATGGAAACTCCACCCAGATGGGGATTCGAACCGGAAATCCCTAGCGCTGAGAGGCGAACGTGCTAACCACTAAGCCACCGTGCCGCCCGTATTCAAAATCAATTTAGATCAAATCATATTTATTGGTCACATGCGTAGATATACATGGTACAGCCAGCAGTGAAATTCTTACCTGACATCTCCACATAAAGTTAAAATAGAATGAAAAGAATATAGAATAAAATAAAATAAGAAGAAAGAAGTTCTCCATGCCCATCCGGGGGAGAACGTTTCGGGCGCTGGGCAGATAGACCCAGGACAGGACGCCAATCTATCACTGGGCACACACTCACTCACACATACACACTCTATATGGGGCAATTTGGAGAACTCAATTGACTTGATCCATGTTTTTGGACATGGAAACTCCACCAGATTGGGATTCGAACAGGGAATCCCTAATGCTGAGAGGAGAACATGCTAACCACTAAGCCACCGTGCCACCCTAACTATGTATTAACACTGTGCAAAAGAAGAGTTCTGAGTTATGATCAAAGTGACTTGTGCATCTATGTGCAAGTAATGCAGTGCAGGGTTAAAAGTTGTCATGTTAGTATTGTTATCACATTAGTATTGTATTACATGTTAGTATTGTTATCACATTAGTATTGTATTACATATTAGTATTGTTATCACATATTTATAATGTGATGCAGCAATACCACATTCCTAACAATGCGTATTTGCTATATTTCGATGATTAATGCATTCGTTCTACACACTGTTTTTACTAATTATTTAGTATTACCCAACACCTATAACCTTATAATTCAGTAGTAACAGCCAATGCCTTTTTTTTCCCCTTGTAGTGCTTAACAGGAAGGCGATACATTACTGCTTGTTATGCTAAGTGCATTTTGAAAGGCAAGGTCAAAAGCACATGGCACTCAGACTTTGTATTTACTGCTCTCCCCCTCTTAAATCTGCTGTGTGTTGCTTTGGCCTTTTTGAAAAAGGATACAGTGTAGTCATACACATTTTGAACTCATGTTCCCCATGAAATATTATTTATTAATACATGGCATAAAAACACTTTGTCTGAATCAGGCTTTGTATGGTGCTTAGTTTTGGAAGTTAGACCTCTGGTTTTGTCAGTGATAACATTGTGATTTACACTGTGCTTTAAAAGTCTTGCATGTTTTGAATAACTCTGTAATAAATATTTCATAGTGGATGTGGTATGCAGCCTTGAGCTGTCCTGACAATTTCCAAGACAGTTCATATCGTATGCCAATACATTTATTGTTCCTTGATGGAGTTTACAAGCTACAAGGACAGTTGTTATGAGCAGTGGTGCTGCTGAGGTCATGCAATCTCATCTCAAGTCTCATCTCAATCTCAAGTTTAAACAAATTACTAGTTACTTTACTAGAAACAATATGCACTTTATAAGTCACAGCCACTATTGATTAACAAATTTTGATATATTAAAGGGCGTCACAGTGGCTTAGTGGTTAGCATGTTCTCCTCTCAGCGCTAGGGATTCCCGGTTCGAATCCCTATCGGGGTGGAGTTTCCATGTTCTCCCTGTGTCCATGTGGGTTTCCTCCGGGTTCTCCGGTTTCCTCCCACAGTCCAGAAACATGGATCAAGTCAATTGAGTTCTCTAAATTGCCCCATATAGAGTGTGTGTGTGTGAGCGAGTGTGTGCCCAGTGATAGATTGGAGCCCTGTCCTGGGTGTATCTGCCCAGCACCCAAGACGTTCTCCCCTGGATGGGCATGTGGAACCCCCCCTGAGACCCTAATAGAGGATAAAGCGGAAGATATTGGATGGATGGATGGATGGATGGATGATATATTTAATAAATCAGGGCTTTGAACCATTTTTTAAATTTTATCTTTAAATGTTTTTTCCAAATTTATTTATTGTGCTAGAAATATTCGAATCAAATGGAATAATAATTGATAATGTTTTAATAATATTAATATTTAATAATGTGATGTATCTTTAAACATCCTATTAGGAATTCGGTCAGGTACTGCAGAAAGTGAGAGGCTCCCATAAACTCATATTAGGATGAGCTCTGTGGTTCGAAGGCCCTGTTTTTCATTATGGTAATGCTGTTACAATTCCAAATCAAACGTGTTCGAAATAAGAGTGCTCTGAAATCTACAGGCTGCCATCACATCAGTCACAGTTCCTGATTCCTTTATGGTGTGAGTGTTGTCTGGATTTTTATTGCATAAATGAAGCAGAAGCAAAAGATTGCTCAGCCACTGCATTCACTATGAAATATTAAAGAATGAAGCCAGTGTTTCTCAGTAAAGGTCACACGAGAGACTGTGTTATTACTTAATATTACAAATCCTGCATTATTAAAAAAGCAACACTAAATTAGTTATAGGTATAGCCACTATTTTCATTGTTCCTTCTTGCTGGGCTGTTTCTGCTCATCCTCATCCTCAATCTTCTGCTTCTTACTTCACTCCCCTCATTTCTTTAAATTACTCACCCCAACCTTCTGTTCTTTTTTAATTTTTCTTTTTAATAATGAGCCAAAACTGATACAGATTTGGTAATGTCTCTTCAAATAGCACTGCCTAAAAATGTAGGTATAATTGGGAGGTGTGTATTATAACATACATTCATTCATTCATTTTCTCCCGCTTATCCTCTATTAGGGTCGTGGTGGGGTTCCCCATGCCCATCCAGGGGAGAACGTCTCGGGCGCTGGGCAGATAGATCCAGGACAGGGCGCCAATCCATCGCTGGGCACACACTCACTCACACAGACACACTCTATAGTATACTATACTATAGATTGGTTGCCAGGCTGATTTTAATAATCGGATTTGGAAGGCTTGGAAGCAATAAATAAGTGTAGATTAACCTGTTGGTTAATTTTAATCAGATTTTGAGTTGGCAACACCCCCTGATTGAAGAGTTCTTTTAATGATGTTTCCGATCTATAAGTATGTATTTAAGTCTATATGTGTATTTAATGAACTATTTCCAGCTCTGTGTAATTTTTTTTATACTAAGTACTAATAAACAGTAAAAAAGTCTCTCTCTCTCTCTCTCTCTCTCTCTCTCTCACACACATTCTCATTATTTCACACTCTTTCCTCTTTGATTTGTATTCTTTATCCCTATCCATGCTTGTGTTTATGAAAAAAACATAGCATTAATATTCAAGGGTGGCTCAGGCGAACAGATGCTGTCTGTGTATTTACTCTCTCTGTCTACACTCTCTCTCTCTCTTTCTCTCTCTCTCTCTCTCTCTCTCTCGTTCTCGTTGACTCTTTCTGTCTTTGTGAAATAAAATCAAAAATGTGTTTTAAAGACAATAAGGTTAAATGAATTGGCTATGTTAAATAGTTTAGAGTGAACAGAGAGCTTTATAACTTTATAGTAGAAAGAAATGTTTTTACTATAATGTTGTTGTTATAGTAATTTATGAACTACATGCACATACTATATACTGCTAAACTGATGATACTATTCAGAAGACTGTAATATTCAAAAACTAAAAACATTGGAAGACACAACTGCTTGAGGTGATGAGTATCTCAAAAAATTTAAGCAGATTTGTCTGTCAGTTAAAAGTAGAGACGACAGATGCAAAATACTGCCATAAGCTGCAGCAGTGAAATCTGGCTGTACATTTAAACTTGAAAAGGGGTCATAACCTTTACAGGAAACATATCATCTGAAAATGATGTTAATACCCAGTTTGCTCTGGGCGTCCTTCCAACTGTAAAATCACCTCGCCCTCATTTGGCTTTAACTGATTTATTAAGACTCTTGAGGCAAGTTAAAATTTTCTGTTGATAGCTGTCCGGAGTCTAATAATTTCTCTGACCTTGTGATAATACTCCTCTGTCTCCCTCAAACAATTCACTTAGGATCTAAAAATTAAACAAATTAATATGAAAAAGCAGCATGAGTCTACAAATTTGCTTCATGGTCATAAAATCATTCAAAATAAAAGGCAACTAATAAGAACAAAAACTAAAAAGTGCTTTTTGATAGTATGTATGTTGTTTTTCATCTTCCAAACATAATCTGATGCCCATTTCCCCCCCAAAAATATAATATTATATACATACATATATATATATATATATATATATATATATATATATATATATATATATATATATATATATA